>APFE031185059.1:77394-92633 GCA_000404065.3 Pinus taeda | reverse complement strand
AGCTGGTTTATTTCTATTTCCGGTTGTAAGCATATTTCAGTATTTTCCATTAATGAAATGAAGTATTATTTCCGCTGCATCTTTGTGTATATGGTTATCTCTGTATTTTATTGCATTCCTGTTTAAATCTGGATCATCTCATCATGTTGCATCGTGCTGCCCACTGCTGCATTACAACTCAGTTACTAAGAAGTAAGTAACTGAACTCCCAACTGACCTCCCTGTTGGGCTAGAAACAACCTCTGGTGCTTAAGCTCCCTCTGCCGCTCCATCCGCATCTATCTCTACCCACTCAGCCAGTCCTGCTACTCCTCGTCAGGGCTCCCGTAGCAAGGTATAATCAAAGAGGTTGTGTACATCAAGGATCCTGCCCCTATTTCAGCCTTCATGGGACTATCACTTCACATCACCCGACCTCACACCTGGAGGTATGGCTACATATGATCCCTCTGCTGACTTCTTCAATTGTGGCTCCTCCACAATTGACTGAGACTTCTTCTAGCGCTGCATGTTGAGAGGTAATTTACTCTCCCTCTCAACCACCAAGTCTCTAACATTTTCCTTGCTCATTAAGGCTTTGCATGCATCTTGAACCTCAACACCATACAGGTTTTGTACCCCTGAACCAATCTGTTTCACCTATCCTGTGGTGATGTGTCTGAGGAAAACCTTTCCCTTATTGAAGAAAACATCGTAGCCTTTGTCCTCCAACATCGTGATCGATACCGAGTTTTTATTTAGTCTAGGCACATGCTTCACATCTGTCAAGGTGATAGAAGCTCCATTCTCCCTCTGAAAAGCAATTGTGCCCACTCCTGAAACACTATACCTTTCATCGTCACCCATCTCTATGAGTATGTTGAGGTCTTTCTCCTCCAAGATACTGAATAAACTTTTATTGCCGATCATGTGGAATGAGGCTCCACTATCAAGAAACCAACCACAACCCATCGATGAAATCATGCATGCGATGAGGGTGAAGTCCATTTCAACCTGAGAGGCTAATGCCTCACTTTCAAATCCATCCGAGGATCCATTCTTGAACTTCTTCGATGGGAAATTAGTCGCATTATGACCCATCTCATGACAATTAAAGCATATCACTTTAGATTTGTCACCCTTCTTCTCTCCATGAGAAGAACTCAATTTGGGATGAGAATCCTTCTCCTTCCCTTTCCTTGCCTTACTCGCTAAGGCTAGATTTTCTTCATCATCATGCTTAGATGAAGAACCATCTCTAGTGCTCCTCCTAATCTCCTCCTGCATCAAATCCAACCACAGTCGTTGCCAATCTAGCAGTTTCTCTCTTCCATTCACTGAGTCCTGGTAGCTATGCCAGCTCTTAGGAAGACTGAGGAGAGCAAGACTCACCATATCATCATTGGCTGTCATTATTCCTACACTTCCAAGCTCATCTCTACAAGTGGTGAGCTTGTTCAAATATGTAGAAATAGTGTCGCCCTCTTCACACTTGATTTTACGAAGCTTGTCCTTCAGTGCCAGATTCCTCTAGTCATTTTTGTTCTGATATAAGTCCTTCAATGTCTTCCACATTGAAAATAGAGTCTCCTTCCCATGGAGACTCGAGACAATATGGTCTCAAACTCCCTCAAGGATGATCTGTCTCTCCCTTGCCACGAACTTCCTCCATTCAGCCAACTCTTGTGCATTAGTTGTAGCTGGCTTGGGGATTTCTTTATCAATGAAGTCCTTCAAACCATTGTCTTCTACTACCGCTTCCATGTGATTCTTCCATGCTATGTAATTTGAGCTACCATCTAGGGCATACTCAAGTCTCAAGCCATTGAACACCATTGGTGAACTTTGAGATGTGATAAGAAATCGATTTTGTACCTGCAATCAAGAACTTCAAACTTCAAACTTCTCCCTTCTTTGTATATTGTTCTCTACCTTGATAACATGGCTCTGATACCATATATAAATTCTCATTGTAGATTAATCTGATTATGCAATGTACTCAAGAAAAATACTTAATCTACTTCTAATATCAAACTTTGCAGAAGCTTAATCGATTTGAGCAAGATCAAATAGAACACATATAACAAAGAAGAAGAATCAATACACATGAAACATAGAAGAATACTTTGGGGAAAGCCTCAGCTAAAAACGTCACTATCTGTATTATCATACAAGGTGGAAATACATTAAAATTACACAAAGCTTTAGCTCCCACAGCTAAGTAGCTCTTAGTAAAATCCTCCTGGATGCTGACAGGCAAACAAGGCTTCTCACAAACCTTCTCCTTTGCCCTCCAAGCCTCCTATTTCCTTGTGTTGTTTCTCCTAGATTATCCTACTATTACCAAGTGTAACACTGATCACTCACACTGATCTCACACCCTGTAAAACTATGCAATACTCAAGGAACCTTATTCCTTCTGCATGGATGATTTTCCTTTATAGGAAAATTCCTCCAACTGATAGTGCAATGTCCATGTCTTTAATCTCAACTGGGCCTTTGTCTGAACTGACATGCATGAGCTATTTATGAGAGAATATTCAGATATCTGGAGTACACTAGTTGCATGCATGCATGCATTAACTGACTGAACTCACAATTAGTTCCACAAACTATTTGGAACTAATCTAACTGGACTTAACTCAGTTAACTGAGCTAACTAATTACAACTCAAATAAAACTCATCCTTATCTCCTTAATTAAGGGATAACTTCCTCAATCAAAGGGGTAACTGTTACATGACTTCACAAAGACTTCATGTTTGATTTTCTCCAACTAAGTAACTCAGGATGAATTAATTATTTTTCAAACAGTTGGTGAGACTAAATTCGAATTTTAATTCTCAATTTTAATTCAAGGACAAATTAAAATTGGAATATATCTTGAAATGCTATCTATAGAAATGCTATCTATAGAAATGTTATTTTTAGCATTTCTTGTTGCTATTTTCAACAATGTGAGAGTTGTCTTGCATGTTTTGTTGAACAAACATCAGTATTTTAGTTTGTTGTAACTTATAGAAGTGTTGTTTCAAGTTTTGCATTGTCTTTCATAAGCGTCACATGCATCACCCTGTTTTTGCACTAACAGTCGCTCTTGCGTCGACTCTCCCTACCAGCTTCATTGTTCATCTGTTTTATTTATTTTTGAACTTTATTTGATTGCATGCATGACCATTCATTCGAATCCACACCATCCTTCACTCATGAATTCAAATATACTTGTTTTCAAGTTTCCCTTGGGTAGGTCTGGGTTGGCTTGGTCCAGATCTAACTTTTCCCGGCATGCACTACACATTTTTGGAACTCAAGGCTTTGCCTTGGCTCTAAGAATTTTTTAGAGGCTTCTAGTCACTAGATCCAACTGCGCTCTATTTAGTTCCAGGAGTCCTTCTTGATTCTTGCCAACTGGGATTGCGCAATGTGCAGTCATAGCCAACATCAAGCCAAACTGAACTATGTATGTGGTTCTAGTCTACAGCAAGCCATACTGGAATGTGCTATGCACAATTCTAGTCATCAGTCTGGCAGCTGGTATTGCGTAATGCACAGATCTAGCTGACAGTCACTCATCTATGAGAGTCACAACTACACAATATTTCCCATCAATTGCCTAGTTTGTTGCATGATCGATCCTTGAAGTGATTTGTGTTTTAAGCTGACATTTCTTTCCGCGAGGGTCCACTCTGTTTCCACATACATCAGTTATTCAATAGCTTCTCAGCAGTACAGGCAACATGGTGTCCAAGAGAGTTGGATCAAAGGATAATGTAGAAAGAATAATTGGTGATGTAGTTGAATAGGTGTCAATTAACTTTACTATATATGCATACACATAGTTGTTTGTAGAGAATGACTTGAAGATTACATGGCAAGAAATAAAGGACATATTTGCAGGTAGTTTCAAGGAAGATATGGAAGATCAACAAGTCTATGTCAACATTCATAAGTCAGGATTTTAGAGGGTTGCATGCAGGTATCCCACCTTCTTGTGCATGGATATCATTCACTGGATTGTCTCACATACAAATCCTAAGACGACGACACTGAGCAGTACCAGCGGAACATAAATTTCCACCTTTAGGACAGAAAACTACCATAAGATGTATCACTTGCCACAGTTGGTGAACTACATGGATGCATTGTTCTACACTCCCAACAACAATGTGAACATTAGAGACATCATGAAGCATTAGGTAAAAGAGCCATCAAATTTCAAAGTGACACCCAACCAGTTCTACAAGACGAAGTCACTCAAGAAGGCTTACCAACTCTTGTTCATCTTTGCATGTCACGTGTATGGTCAAGAGAGCATGGAGACATTTCCACAGAGTTGGTTGGTTATGTTCAGGCATTTGGAAACTGAAGGGATTCCATTCAACTGGTATGGCATGTGTCTCTTCAATTGAAAGTGCATGTGTCTAATGCCTGGAGTCTGCCTAAGGATGAGCAAGCAATATTATTTATGTCTGCATAACTGCATGATGAAATCTGTGCTCAATAGAAGTTACCTAGCATGGGTTGTACATGGACACCATCAGAAGATATTGTGAACATCTATTAAAATTTTCTCTCTGATTGCAGCTATCAAGAATTCATGGTGAGGTTGTCTGACGACTTCATAACCGCATTGTATAGGATGATATTCAAACATGATCCCCCTTTCATGTCCCAAGAAGCGATGCATGCATTTCTTAGCATTTTAAATTGGTATGCCTCACCTGATGGCACCTTCATCTAGATGTTTGGCATGGAGAAGCCTCTGCATGATCTACCTAGGTTTTCCATGGACAAGTTGGTCATGTAAGAGGTTTCATGCCACATCTCCATAGGGTTATCAGTAGGGCTGCACAGGAGGAAAAAAGCACCATAGCCTACACTTCCTTTGTGGATTGGGATATACGAGATCCATACCTTGAGGGATGCGGATGCCGAGACCGAGGACTTGAAAAGGATTGGATTTGACACCAAGAGTTTCAATCCATATGATCCCCAATGCATATGAAAGAACCACTATGCAAAGGTGCATTACCCATGGATCCATGGGGCATGTCATTGGTGACAACAAGATCCTTGGAGGTATTTCTACAACACCTCTAGGCTCAATGAACTAGTTAGAATAGATATGGAATGGAAAGTAGCACTGAAGGAAACACCACCATAGGAAGAAACAACAATAACAGTAATGAGCAGCAAACTAGCACAAGACTAAGGTAAGAGGAATATTTCCAAGAGCACAAAGGTTGAGAAAAGCTATAAGTTTAGAGAAGATCCTCTTGTTAAGAAAGTAGCTTTGGAGATAGAAGCGAAGAGGCAACAATTCAAAAGGAGAGTAGAGTGGAGGAAGAGAGAGAAGCAAAGGTTGGAAGATTCAGAGAGGAAGTTATAAGAAATAGAAATAAGCTGAAAGTAGAGCAAGAGCTGAGGAGGAGAGGAAGGGAAGAAACGTAGAAATAGGAATAGGAGGAAAGAAAAGGTGCACTGACAAAGAAAATTATGCCTATACAGGTTGAGACAATAGAGCAGCTAGCAGATAAAGAAAAGGATGAGTAGGTGCAGGTTTGGGAATCTGCTCAGCAGGTTTAGTAGATGGTTCAGGCAACGTACTTGGAGACAAAACAAAAGCCACAGGACCAAGACACTGATCTCATGTTGAGAGCATCCAAGTTCGCACCATAGTCTCCACCATCTCCAGAATCACAATTGGTCTTGATCGAGCAAGGAGATGTTTTTCTCCTTGATTATGATCTAGAGATGGATGTGTACAATCTGTCATTCAACAAGTCACAACACAAGATTGTAGATACACGAAGAAAGAATCTCTCAGATGATCACACATCACCTGCACACATAGAAGAAAGGGTGATTGTGTCTGATGTCAGAAGACATCCAACTTCGATGGTCGAGGCTTCTGAGGCTTATGCATAATCCATGAGTTTTATGGTAAATCTTGATAGTAGAAAATGATCGGATGGTGAAGGACTTGCAAGAGGCCAGGAAGAGAACAGAGCAGTCCGCAGGATCCACTATGGCTAAAATGAAGAAAGAAATACTTGCATAGATATCAAATTTGGATACCAACATGCAGATGTTGTATAGAATATTTATCACTATACACAAAGCGATTGTCCATCTATACAGTTTTCAGTAGCAGTGCGCGAAGACAATCCAAACTCTCAAAGACATCCACGCTGCCATTGCACATGTACAGAAATAGACAATGAGGTACAAGGGGCCCCGCTTTACTAGCACAGAATGATGAAGTTGTAGGAAGAGCTAGACAAACCACAGATTTAGATGTTGATCCAGAACTATGAGCATCTCCTTCTGCTCATCACTAGCATTGAGGCTTCCTATGCATGGTTGTACAAGAGTCTAGATGTCATAGTGAGGACACACATGATCACTTCCATTGGAACCCTCACTCAAGACATGAGGAAGAACCAATTCATGTTGGAGGTCAACACGTACATACAACAATTGATGCGTGAAGCCACCAGTGATGACTTGCAGCTGAGTGTAGAGAGCATGCAAAAGTACATCGGTGGTCTAGCCGCACTCAGGATAGTGTTGTGCATGCTTCAGGATGAGTTGTGTTGTGCACGCTTCAAGATGAGATGGATTGAGGTTTCATAACCATATACCTTGAAGACATGGAGGTGAGACTCTTCTTCGATAAATACATCACCAAACAACACAGGAACACGATAGCACAGTACCAAGTTTGGTATCAGTTCATCACCAAAGACCACCATGAGGAGGTTACCAAGTTGGTCTTTCCCCAAGACCCCGAGTGATGTTGTTTGTTTCGTTAGGCTGACTCAAGCCTATTTTGTCCCACATGGGTATATGTGGAAATTGTATTATTCTAAATATGTTGTAAGTGAAATTTCAAGTGTCACTAGTGGAATGTGAATAGTCACTATGTAATGTGAAGAGTCATGAAGATAGTCTAAGAGTCAAAGGGGAATTTCAAGGGTCACCCCACCCTTTTCTATATATAAAATCTCATAACTCATAGTACAGGGTTTTGGTAGCCAATATTTTGGCTAGGAATTTCTTATAGAAGGCTTGGAGAGTATTGTGATGAGCCTTAGCTTCTCTACGGTGTAAAGGGAGTACATCTCTTCGGAGGAGCAGGCGATGTTGACTATAATGTTCCACTATTGGGGATAATGGTTGTCAATGGTGTATCTATGGATGGAAATTTCACTTAATAATATAACTGAACTAGCACATTTTCATGCATATGTTTTTATTGTAGTTCGACTATTATGGTTACTTTAGCAATGTATTTTATTTCACTTAAGCATTTTTGTATGAACTATTTTATAGGAAATTTTATGAATCTTGTTGAAAACATTTTGTTATATTAACCTATCACTTTGGATTGTGGGCTATTATGCTTCCAACCTGTGATGTCATTCCACTCATGTGTTCCATTCAGGTTGTGTACTATTACAGGATTCTAAGGGACACACTTCATTTTCCCCTCTGTTTGTTAGAACCCCCATGCATATCACTTGACTCGTTGCAAGGTCACACACTTACTTCCAACAAAGTTATCATACTTACCTTTGTGCACTACCACAATCAAGGCACAATACTATAATACCCATTGTTGGGGCTCCTACTCCAAACAGTTTGAGGTCTACTTGGGACTTCTTACAAGGGATATACCTTGACATGTTGGTGGGTCCAACATCGTCAACATTTCTGGTGCTAGAAGGAGGGCCAGATGACAAGCTGAGTCCTCAAAGTTTTTTTTGAATCTCTGCAAATCATTCATGACTTACATTACAATCTCAACTCCGACATGTTTTTTTCATGCACATGATTTCAAAGTGTCGGAGAACTTTGTTGATGACTTTTCAAAAATTAAGTATGACAGTGAAGGCAAAGTAGCCCTAGTAAGGCACGAAGTTCCCTTTGAAGGCTCTGTCATGGGAATGGTGTCCCCTCAGATGACATTTCCTGTGGGATGTTCTCTTACATGCTCAATGGGCATGTTGACCAATAGTGTTGCACATTTCTCGCAACATCCATTCACTCGTATGATCACATGATCAGAGACTTACTCCATGTTTTCTATCATTATACCTGCAAAGCACTCAATAAAAAAATTCTAAAATTATGGAAAGGACATGATGAATCTCTTGTACAATTTTGGGTGTGCTTCTTGAATCTTAATTTTCAAATCCCTGAAGATGAAATTGATTGGAAATTTCTCAAGGAATGGTTTTAGTATCTTCTTCACATATCTGAAAATCCTCACAAGTTATAACCATTCGAACCCCTCTTAGCATACCTCGGTGTTAGAGCTGCCAAATCTAAGATTGATCAGGTGCTCAAAAAATAGCTCAAATTTCAAAATTATCGAGTTTGTGTGGAACCTATACAAACATGTAGATCTTCATATTGAATCTGGTGCAACTCATTTCGCAAAACGGACTCCATATGACTCCAGAAACGAGTTCCATTCACTTTCCTAAATAAGCGAATTTTAAAAAAAAGGACAGCCCAATCAGCAGTCTGTACTACTAACATGGTGTTGACTAGGCAGATGAGGTGGACATTGAATTGGTCAAAGTGCTTCTTGGCTAATGAAATCGTGCCAAGTGGCACATTTTGACTGGTCAGGTTTTTATGATTCTTATTAGTTGGAATGTACTACAGGCTAACATGTGGCCTATCCGACGCTCACCATGTGGGAGCCCGAGAGGCCACGAAAAACATTTCCAAATTCTAGGCAGAGGAAATGGGGGTTGAACCCACGACCTCCCAACCATATTCTAGAGTCTCTTCCATTGCACTGTATACGTGGGTCTTAACCTTTAAGATCACGTGGTTTATTTGAAGTTGAATGCTGCATAGTTTGGGGGTTGGTGTCAACTTGATTGCCCCATGTGAACATTGCTACTGTCTAACCACCAAGGGTTATGTCATTGCCAGAGCTTGACCATCAGGGAAAACCACCAGGGTAGCCCATGTGAACATCGCTACCATTAACTGCCAAGGGTTATCCGACCGCCAGAGGAAAAGGGGTTAGCGTCGGGGGCTAGCCCTTAGGTGCATGGCCCCCATATGACCCTAGTTTCTACATTTTTAGGCCTTGGTGGCCAAATTATTCGTCCGAAAATTCCACTCGGATTTTGGTAGATTTGGTGGCTCGCTGGCGGAAATCTGGGCTAAAATGAGGGTTCGCTGCCGGATTTTGGGCAATTTGTGGAGCAAATAGTGGGGAAACTAGGAGAGGTCATAATGTCTCCAATTTTCGACTAAATTGGGTGCAGAAAGAAGCTAGGTAGCCATTTTTTGACATTCTAGACTCATTGGAGTGGGTTGCATAAGCATTTGAGCATTGTAAACACATATTTTTACACATTTGATCCTAATAGAGAGACCCAAGCCATTGGAAGTTAGACCAAGGAGACATAGCCCAGGAGGAGTGAACTCCTTCATCATGTTCCTGTTGTGATGTGTTGTTGGTGACGTTCTGTGCATTTATATGTTGTTGTTCAGTTTCTTATTTATGTTAAAAATTTCTCATAAAATTAACATAAAAATTTATTTTCACTTACAAAACTCATGAATCCTTAAGCACATGAATAGAATTTCGTTTATAATATGATTATGATCTTAGCACAGAAAACCTAATATTCTTAAGCAGATCATTTTGGTATTAGAGCACTAGGTTTTCTTTGTGCAAGAAAGATTTAACTGTTTGCATGTTTATGTCATGCTTACAAGGTTAAAACTCAAAAGAGGAGAAGGGAAGCTGCTTGGAAGCCCTAAAGCTAGGTCAAGGGGAAGAAGGGAAAGTTTGCCACAATCTCCAACACCGGTTCTTCCTCAAGTTGCAGTTGAGACTCTAGTAAGCATGTCTCATGAATGAGAACCTATAAACATGACAGAAGATGAGAAGTTCTTTAGGAATGCTTTCTTTTATATGACAGAGATGGTGAAGGTCCTCTATGAAGAGAGGAATACCATACTACAGGGTGAAAGCTCCAAACCCCCAAAGGAGAAAGTTCTTTAGGAGGAGGTAATGGAAATGGAGGTGAACCTCCACCCTCTCCACCATCTTCTTCATCTTCTTCTTCATAGGAATCTTCACCCTCTTCCACTAACACAACCCTTACTCATACTCATCAACATACCTCAAAAGGAACTCGTAAACCACCCTTACTAAAACTTGATGTTAAATTTGAGCTACCCATGTATAATGGAGAAGTGAATGCACAAAAGCTTGATAATTGGATTCATCAGTTGGAGGTCTATTGCAGAATTCAAAACCTTCAAGAGGATGACATAAAGATTCAGTTAGCTTCCTTGAGAATGGAGGGTGCAACACTAGTATGGTGGGAATCAAAGACAAAAGAGGAGATAAAAAAACATGGTAAGATCTCAATTTCTTGGTCTAATTTCATTGCTGCAATTAAAAGAAAATTCTACCCTCTAGCTTATATGCAGAAAGCCATCATGAATTGGAAGAACTTTAGACAACTTAAAGGTAAAAATGTACAAGATTACACCCAAGAATTCAGAAAAAGGTCTCTAATGTTAGGTGTAGATTTGCAATCACAAGACATGTTGTTGAAGTACATAGGGGGTTTACACAGTTACCTTAGGCATACTATCTTAATGTTTAATCCCAATAATTTATATAATGTTTGTGTGCAAGTCTCTTATCTTGAGGCAAGAGGGAAAAACACTCCAGAAAAAGGTAGTAAAAATCCATTTAAGGGCAAAGGAAAAGAAAAGGGTTTCAAAGGGAAGGGCAAGAAAAATGCATCTATCAAGAAGGAAGGAGATAAATTAACATGCAAACATTGTTCCAAAGAGGGTCATGATGAAGCTCATTGTTGGAAGCTTCATCCTAAAATGAACCCAAAAAAATTCAACAAGGGAAAACAAAAGACAACTGAAACCACTCAACAGGATTTGGGATCCGTTTCGGCTGATGAAACTAAAATTACAACCATGTGTATGAAATGAAAAGAATCCATTGCTAGCACTAGTACTTCAAATTCACAAAATGAAACTCCAAATGAAAATAAGAGGACAGAACTTTTTCACATAAGGGTGATCTCAAAACATAGCAAAATTGATACACTTTTCGACAGTGGCTCTCAAGCCAATCTTATCTATGAAAATATTGTCAAAAGCTTAAACTTGGAAACCATTCCACATCATAAACCATATCCACTTGGATGGGTGTGTGACAATGCGCAATTGCATGTTACTAGAAAGTGTAAAATCAAATTCACAATTACTGCAAATTTCATAGATGAAGTGGAGCTTGATGTTGTGCCATTAGACATATGTGGTATAGTTTTGGGAAGCCTGTACCTCTACGACATAAAACGTATCTTCCATAGACATGAAAACAAATACCATTTATTCAAAGATGGAGTAGAATATATTCTGAGAGCTCATAGCAAGAAACTAAATCTTTCACTTGTTAATGTGGGGCAGATGAAAAGACTAGTGAATTCAAGAAAGAATTTTGTGCTTCTAATGATCAACCCCAAGAATGATGTTGATAATGAAGCTTTTAAAGGTTATGATTCAAAATTGAAATCTGAATTGGTTGATGTAGTTAAACAATATGATGAGATATTTAAGGAACCAAAAGGATGATCTCCCAAGAGAGGAATCCAACATGAGATATAGTTGCAACAAGGTTGTCCTCTTCCTAACATTGGCATGTACATGATGTCATTGATGGAAAGTGCAGAAATTAAAAAGAAAATTCAAGAGTTTTTGGATAAATGGATATCAAGCCATATTCTTCGCCATGTGGTTCACCTATTGTTTTAGTGCCAAAAAAGGATGAAACATGGTGCATGAGTGTGAACTTCCATGCATTGAACAAAATTACAATAAAGAAACGTTACCCACTGCCTAGAATAGATGATTTAATTTATCAATTGAAAGATGCAAAGTATTTTACTAAGTTGAACTTAAGGAGTGGCTACCATCAAATTAGAATTGTTGAAGGAGACATTTGGAAGACAACATTCAAAACAAAACAAGGTTTTATTGAATGGATAGTTATGCATTTTGGTTTATGTAATGCTCCTGCTACATTCATGTGTGTGATGAATGATTTGTTGATGCCATTTCTTGATGAGTTTCTTATATTCTACTTACATGAAATCTTAATTTTCAGTAAATCTCGTGATGAACATGTCATGCATGTGGTACTTGATGCCTTAAAGGAAGAATAGTTGTATTTAAATATGTCAAAGTGTGATTTTGGAAAAATTTCTTTAGTTTACTTGGGTCATATTTGTTGGAGGAGCTGAGTTGAAAATAGATCCCTCTAAGGTTGATGTCATTTTGAATTGGCCTAGGCCCAAGACAGTTACTGAGGTAAGAATTTTTTTTGGAGCATCCCAATATTGAGGAAATTCATTGCTAATCTTTCTTCTATAGCATCTCCTTTGCAGGCATTAACAAGTGTGAAAAAGATTTTTCAGTGGGGAGGAAAAAAAACAAAATGTCTTTGATGCATTGAAGGAAAATATCAGTTCAGCTCCAGTACTTGCACTTCTAGACTTGAGACAGTCATTTGAGATTCAAACTCATGCTAGTGACTATGCCATGGGTGCAGTCCTCATGCAAAATGGTAAGCCTATCTGTTTTCATTCGGAAAATTTCAATGGTGCAGTGATTAACTATCCTACATGTGACAAGGAATTGTATGCATTAGCACAAAGTGTGAAAAAGTGGAAACACTACTTGATGGGTAAGGAAACAATTATTCACACTGATCATTAGCCATTGCAATACTTGCAATCTCAATCAAAGTTGCAACAATCAAGGCAATTATGGTAGATGGGTTTTCTTCAACAGTTCCACTTGGTAATTAGCTATAAGAAATGTATCTACAATAGAGTTGTTGATATGATTTCTAGGCCTATTTCTAGTGCAACTACTTTACTCAATCATAATTATGTTTTGCATGAAATTTATATTGAGTCAAGGCAACAAAGTAGAGGAATTGGATTATAATTTGCATGATAACTCATTGTACCATCTTGGAAAGGTTTGTATTCCATAGGGAGAAAGAGTCAACATCATAAGAGAGGCGCATACTTCTCTTATTGCTGGTCATTTCGGTGTAAGTAAGACAGTGGCACATCTACAGAGGTATTTTTATTGGCCTCATATGCTTGAAAGTGTGTCACGTTTTATTAAAGGATGTTCATTATGTGTAGTCAGTAAGCCTAGCAATAGGGGGTTAGGGTTGTACACACCAATTCCAGTTCCTTCACGACCACGGGAGAGTGTTTCTATGGATTTTGTAGGAGGTCTTCCATTGTCAAAAAGAGGTCATGATTACTTTTATGTAGTTGTTTATAGGGTCAGAAAAAATTGTATTTTGATGCCATGTAAAAAACAAGTTACAGTTGAACAAACTGCTCTGTTATTCTTTTAGAATGTATGGGTGCATTTTGGATTGACCACATCCATTGTTAGTAATCGAGTTTCTCGCTTTGTTGGGAATTTTTTTTCAAGATTGTGGGGATTCATGGACACCAAATTAAAAAAGAGTACAACATTTCGTTTGCAAATAGATGGCTAAACAAAGGTGGTGAACAGAACAATGATACATCTTCTTTGTGGGTATTGAGGCAAGCATCCTAAGTTTTGGGATGAACATTTGCACTATATACAACATTCTTACAACCATGCCAAGCACTCTTCAACTCAAACATCGGCATTTGAGGCATATTTGGGATACTTGCCTAAGTCTCCTTTGGATTTCATTTTTGGAAAATATGTTTCTATTGATGGTCATAGTGACATAGACAAAGAAAGAAGGTTGATTGAACAAATCCAATTGGTACACCAAAGAGTTAAAGAACAACTTGAAAATAGCCAAGGCAAGTACAAAGAAATGCACGACAAGCATCATGTAGATCACAAGTTCTAAATCAGTGATGAATTTTAGCTTCACATTAGGAAAAAGAGGCTCCAAGGAGAAGGAAAAAATCTAAAACCAATTGGATATGGTCCATTCAGAATTTTGGAAAATATTGGTAACAATGCCTTCATATATGCAAATTTATGTTGTTGTTAATGTTGAGAACTTAAGGTTTTATGAGCCTCCATTGATTGAAAATCAAGGAGAAAATGTCTAAACTCATTCCATAGAGGATGTTTCTCCTGAATACCTTGATGAAATATAGCAAGACACCATTCTTGACAGAAGAACAAGGTCTTAAAAATGATGGAATTTGGATTACCTTCGAGTGGGGCTCAAGGGAACAAATCCTTCAAAGGCCAAATGGATCGAAATTCGAAAGGTGAGGGAACTGTACCCTCATCTCTTGGATAACTGAAAGTGATCTTTTGGGGTCCAAAAGTTTTCTAGTGGGGAGGAATGATCAGGTGCTCAAAAAATAGCTCAAATATCAAAGTTATTGGATTAGTGTGCAACCTAGATGACCGCATATTGCTCGTCATCCTGAATCTGGTGCAACTTGTTTCGTGCAAAACAGACTATGTATGACTCTAGAAACTAGTTTTGTTCACTTTCCCAAATAGGTGAATTTAAAAAAAAAAAGGACAACCCAGTCAGCAGTCTGTACTGCCAAGGTGGTGCTGACTGGGTAGGTGAGGTGGACACTAACTTGGTCAAAGAACTTCTCGTCTAATGAAATTGTGCCAAGTGGCACATTCTGACTGGTCGGACTTTTGTGGTTCTTATTGGTTGGAATGAGGGCGAACCATGGGCTGACACGTGGCCCAACTGGAGGTTGCCACATGGAAGCCCAAGTGGCCACCAAAAACATTGTTATAATCTAGGCTACTAGTAGAAAATGAGAAATTAGTGACTAGGTGACTAAAAACGTTAGTCACCACATCTTTTGCAAGTGAAATACTACAAAAAATGAGCAATCTCAAGTGACCGAACTAAAAATGACTAACATAAATCACTAATTTAGTCACAGATTAAAATATGTGACTATCTAATAAGTAATACAACTAAAAATAACTGATTTAGTCTAAGAACAAAAATACAACTAACCAACAAGTACTACAACAATATGAATCAGTTTTTTATGTTAGTCATCTTAATTGTGTCAAACAATCTAAACTTACAAGTGATAGGATATTGAAAGGTTGTTAAATATTGGTTGAAAGGTTATCCTTCCTTAAACACTTCTTCATCCTCACATGGTGTATAGGTGAGCCAATTTTGCACTATTTATCTCTAATAATTTGTAATTTTAAAAATATATTTTT
>APFE031185059.1:31749-72153 GCA_000404065.3 Pinus taeda | reverse complement strand
GATATATATATATATATGTATGTATGTATGTATGTATGTATGTATGTATGTATGTATGTATGTATGTATGTATGTATATGATGGGTTGAAGCCTTTATAAGCTCGAGAGAGATAGTTGAAAGTATGTTATATAAGTTGTCCCAATATACATATATGTTTGCATTGCATGGGTTAGGTCAAGCCTTGTCAAATCTCAAGAAGGATAGCATAATATATATAAGGTCGGAATGGAGCAAAGCTCAAATAATCTAAACAGAGGTGACATATCGCACATATGAATGGCACCATAACCAAGTGTCAAGGGAAAAGAAAGCCCCAAAAATACACATATGCATGTGTTAGGGGAGATGGAAGTTTAGGGCCCCAAGGAGCTATAAATATCGAGTCGCATCAACCCATGTGATCAGGGGCCACACCCAAGGGTAGAAGAGGAGGAAATCTATGTCATTGGATGCCATGGGATGATCCTCTCCATCCACATAACCCTAGAAGTATTTCCCCAAAGGTTTTAACTGGAGGCATGGTTGATCCTACCAGGATTTACTCGTCAGGACAACATGGCATAGTGGGACCTATTGACTGGCATTCAACGTACATGGAGGAGGACCGCGAAATTGATTATAAAATGAAATTTTGTTTTATTGCACATCATAGGATCTTGTGGGGCCCATGACCAGCATGGAAAGTGACATGGACTTAGATCCATGTGGAAACTTGGGAGGCAAGACATGTGTCAATTGAATTCAAGTTTTTTGCAAGGTCATGTGGCTTGAAAACGAGTGATACACAACATACTTTGAGTGGAGCCACATGGAGGGTGATTCCACATTAGAGAAAAGGATTCTAACATCACCTCAATGCTTTCTCCTCGATGATTTACTATGGATTCAGGTGCATTCCCATTGGAATTTAATCCCCGGGGTGAGGTTGCAATGGTGGTGACCACCTACATAGTTGTAAAGGAGTTGGAACCTCAACAAGGTAGTGGAACCAATATTAGGTCAGAGAAATTCATTAAAAGGCATGCACATTGGGACCTGAAGGTGATATCAATCATTGAATGGGGCTAATATGATTCGTCAGATCCTTTGGGCGAAAACTTGGCACTAATGCTCATGTTAGTCCAAGACCCGAATGCATCTTCATTATTTGATCTATGGCTTCCAACCATTGATCAACAACATATGGTTAGAGGGATCGAGGTTCATACGGTGCAGGGATAAGAGTGATGGGGACCGCACAACATTTATATATAGTTGGAAGGGGTTTAAACCTTATACTATAATGTGCACGTTCATGAACAGTGGGAAAATATGTAATGTGTCACACTTATGAACGGATCAAATGTTGGGGTAATGCTGCCAGGGGACGGTGATGTGGATATGCCTTAAGGAGCTGCATGGGAACCAAATGGGGACTATTTGGGTGCCACGTGGTAGGTCAGATGACGTGGTGAGATCTAATTATCCAGTCTTTAATTGGCCATATATTTTGATCCGCGATTTGGATTCAGGAAAATTTTATATCGTTGGAAATGTCTCAATGAGATTATCACAATGATGCCATCCATTTTAAAATTTGAGGAAGTTGAAAAACATCAAAACATTTAGACCCCATTTCCATAATTGGACTTTGGAGGTCAAGTCATCATAGTAACAACCTCCTTCTACCCTTAGTAGGGGCTAGGGATAGTATGGGGTGTGTTATAGTTGGTGCCTACAAGATCTTTCATTAATAAAACAAGTTACATACATATATATGGTGCATCTCTTGTTATTAATGTGATCGATTTTATATGTGCATTAAAAGTGTTTTTATTGGTTAATATTGGCCATTATATTGATTCACCCACCCTTTCAATATAATTTTATTTCCAACAATTGGTATCAGAGCAGGTTCCTTTAGGAACAATTAATCACTAGAAGGTAGATCACAAAGGAACATGGCCAATCACAAGGGATATTCTTCAATCAAGGATCCATTGTTTGATGGATCAATTTATCCTTTTTGCAAAATAAGAATGAGTACCTACATGATGTCTTTGGGTATTGGTGTCTAAATGGCTATTGAAAATGGTTATCAAGTGCCTGCAACTTTGCCTACTGATGCAAATGGTAAAGTACTATATACAAATAATGCTATGGAAAAACATTTCATATTAAGTGGTCTATAAAATACATAATTTGTCAAAGTAATGTATTGTAAGTCAGCGAAGATATTTGGTACAAGCTCCATATTTGTTATGAAGAAGATCACAATAAAGAAGGCTACATTAAAAAATTATAGAAATTAGTTCGAGATTTTAAAAATGGATTAAAATGAGAATGTCACAACATTATTTCTTTGTGTAGTTGTGATAGCCAATGTTATCATAGGTCTTGGTGAGGCAGTTAAAGAATATGAAATTATTCACAAAATATTAAGGTCCCTTCAAGATTTAATCCAAAAGTTTCAGCTATTGAAGAATATCAAATCTTGAAAAATTGAATCTATAAACTCTTTATGGAACTCTTACTGCATATGAAATGAGAACAAAAAAGAAGAATTCAAGATCAAAATAAGCCAAATTTAAAGCAACTAAAGAAAAAACAAGAAAAATATCCATGAAGGCTCTAGTCATGAATCAGATGAAGAGGAAGCTCGGTTTGTAAGGAAACTAAAAAGGGGAACTAGAAATTTCAAAGGTAAACTTCCATTCAAGTGTTTTGAGTGTGGTAGAATAGGTCGTTATGAATAAGTATCCTTATGCAAAATCAAATGATAATGATGGTATAGAAAAATACAAATTTCATTATCATAAAAGAAGAGGACATATTAAAATGAAATGGTTGTTCTCCAAAGAAGACTTAAATTGTGAAAGTGATGATTGCATGTTTAATGATGAAAGAGGAGAGATTTATTCATAGCCATGAATGGTCAAAATACTGAAGAAGTTGTTGAAGGAGAAGTGGATTTTGAGGGACTTGTAAGTTCTCTATAAGAGTTAATACATCTAAGGAAAAAGGTCAATCAATTAGAACAACAACTGCAAGAATATAAGGATAAAGGATGTGATGTATATTCAATAATTATTCTAAAAATTGAACTAGAAGAAACCAAAATAATAAATGAAATTATGTCAAAATAGTTGAAAGAAAGGCAAGTAAATTATGAGAAGTTGGAAGGAGAAATAATATTTTGAGAAGGGAATTAGGAAAATTATTAGATCAATTGAATCAAAATTTGAGGCTAATAAAAGGTACCAAGTCATTAGATCACATCCTCAACTTTCATGGATACCCATCAACTAAGACAAGTCTTGGTTATAAATCAAACCCAAAGAACATCAAGGGAGATTCAATATCAACAACAGAAAAGGGATGCATGAAACCCATTAGCTATGTTGATCCACTCAATTATAGTTTAAAGAAACAACAAATTCATGAATCTTCTTCCACCACAATAGGGTTGAATAATTCATAAAAATTTAAGAGAGATTTAAAGGAATCGAAAAAAGGAGAAGATGGCAGCCATGCAAATACATAAAAGAGCACCAATACAGTTATGGATCAACAAAGTTATGGAAAATGAAGAAAGTGAAGTAGATTAAGAAAATGCATTCCATTTAGCATGTGATATACATATAGGTTAAAAAAAAAAAATATCGATACTGTTATTCATGTAATAATTTTGGTCATAAAGTAGTGGATTGTCAAGTCTACGCAAGAAGATATTATGCAAGGAAATAATATCTTATAACCCTAATGAATGGCTATTTATACATCAAATATTAAGGTACATATGAAAGAGGTATTATAAAATGAATTCCTTTGCTCCTCTATTGAATTACATTGAATGCTTCATATGCAAAAATTATGGGCACAAAGCATGGAATTGCAAAAAGAATCTGCACAAGTTTCAAAACCAAGGAAAGGAAGAATGTTCTCTTAGAAGTCAACATCCAAAAGTATGGAAAAGGGAACAAGAGAAGAAGGAAGGAACAAGATAAGAAGAAAGAGTGTAGTCTTATGTTCTATGCTCAAAAACAAGAAAACAAATGCTATGTTGATAGTGGATGATCAAGACGTATGACAGGAGATCAAAATAAATTCATTAAACTAAAGGAAGAGGATGGAGGAAAGGTAATACTTGGCAACAATGCATCTACAAGAATAGTTGGGAAAGTTACATTCAACATAGAAAATGGAAGAAATAACGCTCAAAACATTTTATATGTGGAAGGAATGAAACATAATCTCTTGAGTGTCAATCAAATGTGTGATCAAGGGTATGAGCTCACATTTAATTCCAAAATATGTGAAATTGCAAATTATAATACAAAAAGGTTGGTGGAAAAGGCTAACAGAACTTTAGGTTATGTATACATTATTGATGGAGAAAAAAGAGAAAAATGTTGTATGGGAAAGATAGAAGAGAGTTGGCTATGGCACAAAAGATTGGGATGCATCAGTTTTGATAATCTAGTTAATGTTACAAAAATACGGGGTGTGAAGGACATGTTGAAGATATTAAAACCACACAATGCCATTTGTAAGGCATGCCAACGTGGAAAAAACTAGGGTCTTCTTCAAAACAAAATAATATTATCCAGGCCTATGGAGCTCATCCATAGGAACCTATGTGGACCATTTAGGACTCAAAAAATGAAATATGAAAGGTAATCCATGTTGTTCATTTATGATTATACAATAGTGACATGGGTTACCATTCATTAAGAAATATTTTAGGCTTTCAAGAAATTAAAAAATTTCAAGGCTTTAGTTGAAAATGAAATTGATCTACAAATAAAATGTTCAAGACCTAATAGAGGAGATGAGTTCACTTCAAATGAATTCGATGGGTTTTGTGAACATCAAGGAATTAGAATATGGCTAACTATTTCAATACATCCACAACAAAAGGAAGCGATTGAAAGAAAAAATTGAACAATGTAGGAAATGGCTAGAACCATCATTGTTTGAAGCTTAGTTACCATTTTTTTGGGAGAATCAGTTTATGCAATACTGTATTTCTTGAACAAACCTTAAAGAAGGGAAAATGATAACCAAACACCTTAAAAACTATGGAAAGGTAAATTATCCACTATCAAACATTTCAAAGTGTTTGGAAGCAAATTCTATATCAAAATTAATGATGATGATTTAGGGAAATTTGATTCCAAATATAATAAATAATTATTTCTTAGATATGCATATAGAATAGAGGGATACATATGTTACAAAAAAAGGAGAAGAAAGGTTTTTGAGTGCATTGATGTAAGAATAAATGAAGTGTTGCCTCAAACCCAACCACAACTAATTATCTACCAAGAAGTACAACAAGAAGAAAATTAAAATAAAGAGCATGATGAAGAAAAAAGAGAAGAAGGTGAGACATTACATCCACTTCATCCAGATATGTTCAAAATAATCATCCAAATATCCAAATTCTTGGAGATAAAGAATCATGAGTGTAAACTAGAAGGAAGCTTATTAGCACAACAAGCCATGATAACTTAGCTATGTTATCCCTAATGGAACATCAAAATTTTTCTCAGAGTAGTCAATATGAACATTGGGTTTAGACTATGAATGAAGAACTAGATTAGTTTGAAAAGAACGAGACATGGGAGTATGTTGCAAGGCATGAGAAAAAAAATGTGATTGGAACCAAATGGGTCTACAAAAATAAGTTGAATGAAGATGGACAAGTATTAAGGAACAAAGAAACCTACTTGTATGTAAAGGATATGCCTAAGTCGAAGGTGTGGACTTTAAAGAAAAAATTGCTCTAGTAGCTAAACTTGAAGCAATAATGATGTTCTTGGACTTTCCAAGTTTTAAAGGGTTTAAAGTTTATCATATGGATGTAAAACCAACATTTTACATGGAAAACTACAAGAATAAGTGTATGTTGAACAACTAGAAGGATTTCAACTATTAGAAGACAAGGACTATGTGTGCAGATTGAAGAAAGCCATTTATGGTTTAAAATAGGAACCTAGGGTTGGTACTTTAGAGTCGATAAATATCCTTAGGAACAAGGCTTCAAAATAGAGGCAATAGATAGTAACCTTTACATCAATACTGAAAAATATAACTCATTAATCATTGTCGTCTATGTGGATTGCATAATTTTTCAAGTGATGTTGAATCTATGAACAAAAGTTTTGTAACTCACATGCAGAAGGAGTTTGAAATGTCTATGATAAGGTTGTTGTCAGTTTGTATTTTTGAGGTGGAGGGAGTAAACACATATGACAACATCAAAACCACTTTGGAAGCTAGGATCTAGCCCTACCAGCTTCAGAGAGGGATCTCTCTGTAAAATTTAGCTATGTTTGATGTGAATTTTAGGCTAGTTATTACTATGCTCATTTTTTTTATTGGATTGCTTGGTTAATTAAATTGTTATAATTCCATGGGCCTATGGAGTCTAAATATTAACTGGATCTGCATCAAATTTGAAGGAGCCTAAGAGGGCAAGCTAGGTTGCACTAGTTGGATCTTTCAGAATTTTAAATGGATTATGAAAGAGAAGAAATATAAGATTTAGTAGAAACTAAGGAGCAATGAAGGATTCCTTAATTTGACTTCAACAGAAAACATATAAATTACTGACAAACAGAATAGGGTGTTCTATATAAGATATCCTATTCATCACAGTTTTTGTTACATAATCAATATTTTCAAAAATGATAGAGAAAAGAAACAATGATTAAACACATGAACAAAAGAAAAACATCACCAATTGGTACACCACATGAATCCTGTGAAAAATTTCCTTGTATTATTGATGCTTCCAGCAAATGAAAATTACAATTCGCAGAGGAAATTATATTCAACAATCAACATATATTACTTCAAACTATGAAGTATTTATACAAATTCTAAACTAAAATATCCTGAGAAAATATCAAGATTTGTTTACAAATATCTCAAACTGTCTTACACAAATAGAACTGAAATATAGTAAATTCAAAACTAATGAATCTACTTGGCACTATCTTTGTGGATTTCTGATGAAAAAAAAAGAGCAATTCAAGTTTGATGGAAACTCTTATTTGATGACGTGGCATCCAAGTCAATAACTGTCTTTGAGCTTTTTCCTCTCGAAATTCTAAAAAATACGGTCCTGTAATACCTTTGTATATCCCAAACCATAATAGTTGTTATAAAACTGAGAGAGGTTTTTGTAAATGATGATGTTGGAAACAAAATCTCTTTCATTTTTTGAAAATTTATTTCCACTTGCTCGGAAACCACATTTGAAAACCGTGACTGAAAATAGGAAAATTCAAGAAAATATACCTGTAAAGATTCATCTGAATCTCCCAAACCATAATAGATGTTACAAAACTGAGAGAGGTTTTTGTGCATGAGGATGTTAGCAACAAAAAAACCTTTCAAATTTTTAAAAATAATTCTCAGTTGTTTGTAAACCATGTTTTAAATTACTATGTTGTATAGGGGAAAACATAGTTTTACTTGGCCATGAAAACGGACATATGACGTGGAGGCAGGAGGTGACATGGAGGCACATGGTTGGAAAGAAGATGATTAGGTGGCAGAATAGGAATGGGGATGAGTGGAAGTGGGGGGGTGGACGTAACCGAGAGCATGGATTATGGCGGGAAAAGGTGTGGTGGTTGGCGGTTTTCGGAGGGGGGTCAAAGCGGTAAGTGGGTTGTGAAGGGGGGTCCGGAATGGTGAGGTGACGACACGTAGAGTGGGTCTGATGGGGAGGAGAACAACGTTTTAGACCCCCCACCCTGACAATAAAAGTAGGATGGCAGGGGGGCTGAAAACCCTATTGATCATTGATCTGACGGAGTGACGATGAGGTGGCTAGATGGTGCACGGGACTTAACCATAAGCGACAAATTCCTTTTGTCATTTTAGACCCTTATGACATGAGCGAAAACTTTGGTTATAATACATAATTCCTCCGAACTTTGGATAGAGACACAATGAACTCGAATATAAGGATTTCATGTAAAATTAACCACATTTTATCTTTTTGACCCCTTCTTGGAAATAATTTGGAGGATGAAATATTATTTACAATGTGATATTTGTGAGATAAAATACTCAATCACCTTGAGTTCCTATAAATTATAGGACCCTAACAATGGGAACTATATTTCTTTCTTGGTCTGTATCTTCATCAACGAGAAAAAGGAATCTTTATCTCTCAAACCAAATACATTACAAGAATATTAAAGAAATTCGATATGGAAATATGTGCATCCATGAGCACTCCCATGACAATAGGATGCAAGCTTTGTAAGGATGATGATTCTCCAGAAGTAAATCTATTAACACCTAACCTTTAGGGATTAGGAAAATATTGTAAATACAAAAATGAGAAGATGAAGAGGCATTGGAATCTGAATTCCAATAGTCTCCCTCTCCTTATATATAATAATTATTTTCCTAATAGAATGAATAATTTGTGGAGTTACCAATACCTGTCTTGACATGGTATCAGCTCATAGGTCCCATTTTAGAATTTCTCTATCATGTAACTCTTATCTACTGCTTTTCTGCTTTGTCCTTTGTCCCTTTGTGAAAACTTGGAGCCTTAATTCCCTATGCTTTGAGACTTGAAGTATGTGTGATGAATGGAGAGTTTAACCATTGAATGGATCATTTATTCTATGCTCCTAGTGTGTGTGTATTCTCTACGATGGATGATTCTCGATTTTGTATGTTGGTGACAACCAAAATTTGAATTCGACTTGTCAAAGTCATTGAAGTAATCTTGATTGTTTGTTGAAGTGTCGTTGTTGCATGCTCTAGTTCATCATTGGATAAAACTTGACATGTGCTCATTATGCATTGGTTCTTTCATATTCCTCTACGTGTTGGTTCATATGTGATTATCTATTCTATCTGCGTTGATGTTCGTGCTCTCCATATACTTTGTTTTATGTGTGTTAAATTGTAGGTATATATGAAGTGGTGTGTTGAATATATTTTATGTTGTTTGTATACCCTTGTTTATATATGTATGTTGGAGAGGTGGTATATATATGATGGACCTATATTAATTGTGTTGGTAATCATATGCATTGATATTTATATGAGTGTTGAAGTTTTATATGCATTGGTTCATATATGTGGTGGTTTATATGTTGGTATGAAATATGTAGATCATTGGTTCATATATGCATTGGTGCATTGGTTCATATGAAAAATATCGTATGAATTCCCTAAGGTTATATTTTCTAGTTGTATTCTCGCCATATTTGGGAGTGGTTATTTTATCAAAGCAGTTGTTCAAGATAGAGAACTTAAAGTCAAACTTGATAATTCCAACGTTGTTTTTTAGGGTCTTGTTGATTAATTTTTGGGGACAAAGTTGTATGAATTTTAGAAAAATGCATCATCTTATTTCCATAGTTGGAGTATTTCTCACTGGAAAACATAACTACCATGAATGGTCCATAAAGATAAAGAATACCTTCATTTTCATTGAATTATGGAGAGTATGTGAAGGAGAAAATGGAAATCCAACGGAAAAGCCCACACTCACAAAAAGCTCGACATATGGGAGAACAAGAAAAGCAGGGCCTATTACCTGATTGTAGCATCAGTAAATGAAGATGTGAGTCATCAGATTGCACCATTTATAAATACCTTTGAAGCTTTAAATAAGTTGAAAGACTTATATGACTCACACTCAAAGCTTGAAGTAGTCCAACTTATGATCAAACTCTTCAATCTTGATTTGAAATATGATAAACCCCTTGCCCTAGCCTTTGAAATCAAAGCTATTATGCATGGCATAGAAGCTACCAGAGTTAAAATAGATGTTCTTCTCACATTTTTCATCAAGGCACTATATCCCACATATTATTGTTAGCTTGAATCATTACAAGCTAGTAACAAAATTAAGGAGATTTCCTTTGACTCTCTTATGGAGAAGTTTACAAAAAGAGAGAAAGATTTTAGAAAGAAGAAAACAATTTCTTAGTATTATTAATAAGTTGTGTGCCTTGCATAGAAATATAAGAATCAAACACATGATTCTTCTAGAGGAAGAGGTGGCAAAAGATGCATGGAAAGAAGAATAATAGAGGCAGGGGACAGACATTACCAAGGAGGAAGACATGATCATGATTGTATATGGTGCAACATAAATGGACATGATGCTTCCACATGCAAGCTCTCTTGGGATGGAATCAAGAAAGAAATAAATGAAGAGAAAGAAAAACATCTAGATCCAAGGAAAGGTAAAGCACCTGAATCTGCTCTTCATATAGTGGCACGTTGTAATAATCAAGTAACTGAAGACTTGTTTAATGCTTCACTTGCTTCATGGAAAGATCCATGGTTACTTTATTCGAGAGAAACCTACCACATGACCTTTCAAAGATATTTCTTTGAAAAATTTAATAGCAAGGTAGATGGAGCAACTTTCTTTGCAGAAAAATAAAAACACAATCCATTCAGACATGGCACCATTAGGCTCAAACATCCTAGTCTCCCTGACTTCCTTCTACATTATGTTTTCTACCTCCCAAAATTGTGGAGAAACCCGCTAGCCTTGGTTCACATCTACCAGCAAGGACACTCCATTCACATGTTTGATGGCAAAGTTGAGGTGATAAAAACATCAGACAAAATCTATTGTCATGACTAGGATAAAAGAAGAAACACTCTTGAAGTTGCAAGGAAAATATGCTCGTGCACAGAACCTTACATACAATTCTCAATATGATGAAAACACACTATCATCTAGTCCCTTATGGAATGCTAGATTTGGACATATGAACTATGATACTCTTTATTTATTGAAGGGAAATGGTGTTACTAATTTGTCAAGAATTCCTAGGAAACTTAGGCAATGTGATGCTTATATATTTGGAAAACAGAACAAACAGTCATTTCATGATTCTCATTCTAGAGCATATAGAAAGATTGAACTAACTCATCCTGACTTATGTGGCCATATGCCTATTCCTTCTACAAATGAAATAAATACATGATGAATTTTATTAATGAATACACCAGAATGTGTTGCGTATTTGTTGAAGAACAAATATGAATCTTTTGAAACTTTCAAAAACTTTCATGCATGAATTGAAAATAATACAAAATCTCATATTGGTTATTGTTGAAAATTGCAACAATAAATGCTATAAATAGCAGTTTGGGTACCAGTGTTGGACATAGCAACAAGGAATGAAAAATGGAAGTGCTAAAAATAGCATTTCTATAAATAGTATTTTGGGTTAGATTCCTATTTTAGTTAGTCCCTGAACTAAAATAGGGAAGTAAAATTCAAATTTGATCTTAGCAGTTGTTTGTAAAATAATTAATTAATTCATCTTGAGTTAATTAGTTGTATAAAATCAAACATGAAGTCTATGTAGGGACATGCAACAGTTTCTCCATTGATTGAGGAATTTATCCATCAGTTAAAGAGATAAGGATGAGTTGTAATATTGAGTTGTAATTAGTTGGCTCAGTTAACTGAGTCAAGTCCAGTTAGATTAATTCAATTAGTTTGTTGAATTAATTGTGAGTTCAATTAGTTAATGCTTGCATGCATGTAATTGCTGCTCTCTAGATAACTGAATATTCTCTCATAAATAACTCATGCATGTTAGTTCAGTCAGAGACCCAATTGAGATCAGAGGAATGGACAATGTACTATCAGTTGGAGGATATTCCTATATAGGAAACACATCCATCCTAAAGGAACCTCAAGAGCATACAGGTTCTTGACTCATGAACTGATCTACTTCACCTGTCTCATGGTGATGTGTCGAAGGAAAACCTTTCCCTTACTGAAGACTACATCATAGCCTTTGTCTTCCAGCATTGCGATAAACACCAAATTTTTCTTCAGTCCTAGTACATACTTGACATCGATCAAGGTAATACAAGCTCCATGCTCCCTCTAAAAAACAACCATGCCTACACCTAAGACACTATACTTTTCATCATTATCCATCGCTACGAGTATCTGGAGATCTTTCTCCTCCAAGGTACTAAACAAACTCTTGTCACTGGTCATGTGGGAAGAAGCTTCACTGTCAAGAAATAAACCACATCCAACCATGGATGAAACCATGCATGTGAAGAGGGTGAAATCCAACTCGAAATAGGGGGAAATTTCAAGCCAAGTGGGCAGAGGGATTACATGCATCCATACTTCTAGGTAGGAGGTTTGGGCGATGTGGAGTGACAGTCCCAAGAAGGCTGGAATAGGGGCAGGATCATTGAGGTACCCAACCTTTTTTATTAGACCTTGCTATGGGAGCCCCGATGAGGAGTAGTAGGACTAGCTGAGTGGCTAGAGACAGATGTGGATGGAGCAGTAGAGAGAGCTACAGTGCAGGAATCCCAAGACAATGTAGAGCTAGCATGTTGCAACAATGCGAGAGGCACAGGAGTGTTACACCAGTGCAAATGGCACAGAGAGGTGTGCAACGGTGCGAGATGCATGAAGTGTTGCATCATCTCAGAGGTCAGAGATGGAGCACTTGTCAGCGGTAGATGGAGCTTCAGCATCAGAGTATGTTTCTAGCCCAACAGGAAGGTTAGTTTGGAGCTTTTTTGTTTCTAGAGTTGCTGGAGTAACAACACTTAGAAGAAGTGTTGCATGCAGAACATTCCAAAGGTTCAGGATCAGGTTCAAGTTGAATGCCTTTCTTGTTGAGAGAGAGTGTTGAAAATGGCAACAAGAAATGCTAAAAATAGAATTGCTATAAATAGCAGTTCGGGTACCAGTGTTGGACATAGCAACAAGGAATGAAAAATGGAAGTGCTAAAAATAGCATTCTTATAAATAACATGTCGAGTTAGATTCCTATTTTAGTTAGTCGTTGAACTAAAATAGAGAAGTAAAATTTGAATTTGATCTTAGTAGCTATTTGAAAAATAATTAATTAATTCATCTTGAGTTAGTTAGTTATAGAAAATCGAACATGAAGTCTATGTGGCAACATGCAACAGTTTCTCCATTGATTGAGGAATTTATCCATTAGTTAAAGAGATAACGATGAGTTT
The DNA here is from genome assembly GCA_000404065.3 of Pinus taeda. Classification (NCBI taxonomy): domain Eukaryota; kingdom Viridiplantae; phylum Streptophyta; class Pinopsida; order Pinales; family Pinaceae; genus Pinus; species Pinus taeda. The sequence goes on along the minus strand of APFE031185059.1, from coordinate 59,152 downwards.
TAATTAATTGGTTCAGTTAAGTGAGTCAATTCCAGTTAGATTAATTCAAACAGCTTGTTGAATTAATTGTGAGTTCAGTTAGTTAATGCTTGCATGCATGTAACTGCTGCTCTCTAGATAACTGAATATTCTCTCATAAATAACTCATGCATGTCAGTTCAGTCAGAGACTTAGTTGAGATCAGAGGAAGGGACAGTGTACTATGAGTTGGAGGATAATTCCTATATAGGAAACTCATCCATGCAGAAGGAATTATCTCCTTCAGGATTGCACAGTTATTTCAGAGGTCAGTGTTGTGTGTGAAGTGAGAATCACACAGGTTGTAGCTGGAGGACCCAGGAGAAACTACGCAAGGAAATAGGAGGCTTGGAGGGCAGAGGAGAAGGTTTGTGAGAAGCCTTTGACTATCTATGAGTAGCAGAGGGATTGTACTGAGAGCTGGATAGCTTGTAAGCTAAAGCATTGTGTAATCCAGACATATTTTCACTTGTATGATAATACACAGATCGGGGTGTTTAGCTGAGGCTTTCCCCAGAGTATTCTTCTGTGTTCATGTGTGATTGATTTTTCATTCTCTATTATATGTGTTCTATTTGATCTTGCTCAAAATCGATTAAGCTTCTGCAAGTTTGTTGTAGAAGTAGATATGGTATTTTGCTTTAGTATATTACATAATCTATTAATCTACAGTGGGAATTTCTATAGCTATATTCATACTGATAATGGAAACTAATATACTTCAAATGAATTTGAAAACTATATTCGCCAGCATTGGATCCAACATCAAACAAGAGTGCCTTATAATCCCCCAACAAAATGGTGTAGCTAAAAGAATGAACATGACAATCTTAAATATGGTAAGTTCAATGATGTTTTTAAAAAATGTAAAGATGATGTTTTGAGTTGATGCAGTTCTATGTGCAGTGTATATTAAGATTAGGGGTCCATCTCATGCTCTCAAAAACAAGACATTGTATGAAATGTGGTATGGCCACATTACTTCAGTGAGGCATCTTAGGGTTTTTGGTTCCACCTATTATGCCTTGATACCTAAGGAACAAAGAAACAAAATTGGTTCAAGGAGTCGAAAATGTATCTTCTTGGGGGTACTCGGATACCTCTAAAGAATATTGCATCTATCATGAAATAAATAAGAAGTTTATATTGCCTAGAGATTTATTTTTTTTTTTAATCTTCTAAGACTGATAATGTAGTTGAGTGGCAGCTTGATCACTTGGACAAATTCGAGCATGCAAAATATTTCTAGAAATTTGATAATGAGATTCCACATCTTGAAGGGGGAATCCCTATCCTTAATAATGGTATAGTTATATTTGATTGATCATGTTTTCTTAAAATTTTAGTGATTTGTGTGTGTGTGTGTGTGTGTGTGTGTGTGTGTGTGTGATGCATTGAATGTGTCTGCTTGTACATGACAAGCATTAATGTGACTAAGTGCCATGAAAAGAATTGTTTTTAATATTTTTATCACCTAAAAAGTGATCACCTAGCCATTTCTCATGAGGATGATTGAAATACACCATGTAGTATGGGTTTTTACACATTAAAGGGTCACTTTCACCTTAAGAAATAATTTAGAGAACCATTTTTCCTAAATTATTTCTGAAAAAAATCCAGAAACCCATAGGATTAATTAAATGAATCACTATTTATTTATTATTCCTTAATCATTTAAATTCTCTCCCTTGAAATAATTATTAAATCACTATTTATTAATTAATATAACCCTTTTGACCATACTACCGAGGGATAATTAAATAAACCATTATTTATTTATTATTCCTTAACCTTTACATATTTCTCCTATGAAATAATTATTAAATCACTATTTAGAAATTATTTCTAACTCACCTCGACTATATCTATTTAAAGTATTAACAAATATTTATTATTTATTAATTACTTTAACCAATTTTCTTAATTAACTCAATTAATCATTATTTTTTGAGTTATTTCACTAAATAAAGATTATTTACCTTTTCATTCATCTTTTCCTCTTAAATATAATAAAATACTCCTAATAGTTAGATCCTGATTTGGTCAAATAATATTTTATTGTTTGATTAGATATAGATCTATCCTAGCATTATATTATAAATAGAATGGTTTTTCCCTCACTTTCTACAAATGACCATAATCATTTTTGTGACTTTGATCTCATTACCTACGAGCTCTCCATATTGAGTTCAACGAGTCTTCTCCTCTACCCATTTGCAACCAAGAAGAGAGAGAAGGAAGCTACCTGAAGCATAGCAACACAAAAGTACTCTCCCCATGGAGGAGGACATTAAAGCCCCAAGTCTATGTTCTACTCCACAGTTGACACCATTAATTATTAAAATTCAAGTTCTTTCCATTGGATTCTTTCCTATAGTTTTCAACCTATCTTTTCAAAATTGGTGAGCTCTTTTGAAGCTTTTCTCTAACAATTTTTTGCATATCTAAAAGTTTTGTTGAAGATTATAGGGTTTTGAAACATATTTATTCTTTTTCTTCTTGTTGTTAAGTGGATTCATCACCAGTTATAAAAAGTATATTTTTGGCATATATGCTCAGAAATTTAAACTTAACAAATGGTGACTCCACTAGTCTTTTGTTGTTAATATATGGTGGCTCCACTAGCTTAAACTTTTATATCCCTAGTGACTACGTTCCTACTTTTGAATTCTCTCTTTTTCATTTTCTATTTTTGTCTATCAGTGGTCTTTTTTGGCAAAAAACTATTGTTTTTCTATTTCTATCTCTCTTTCACAAGTTACAAGTTCCAACTGCATAGGAGATAGCAAGATATAAAAAAACTCTAGAAGTGGAAGCTCTAGATTAGCCGACACACTTTTTGGGGCAAACATTGTAGTCACCAATGCGAGAAATAGTCCAAAACACCTGTTACAATGTAGGAACAGGTTTGAAAGTTCAGTTCATTCTATCTGTTTGGGGGGTTTCGATGCATCATTTGACAATATTTCAGGCCTTTATCTCTTCAACTTATCAAATTTCCAAAGGAAAGAAAAAATCCCTCTAGGGTTTATAGTACTCCTCCATCACTTTTTAAGGGGTTTGCATGATCTGGTAGTCTAATATTCAAAATTGTATACCACTAAGTTTCCAACAGATTAGACCTTTTGTTCCAACATCTTTTGATAATTTGAAATTACAACTAAGCCCCTCTTTGGACTTTGTTCCACCATCCTTCAAACTCCTCTCTAGGTGCCTTTCAATATTAGTTGGTTTGTTGCCATTTCAACTTAGATTTGAGTCCTTATTTACTAATTTTTTCAGCATAAAGTAGGCATTTTTGACCACATATCCCAACCCCTTTCTCCTATATGTTTCCTTCTTTTTATGTTACTTTTAGCCTCCTTGGGCGGGAAGTGGAGTGTCTTTGAATTTGTTTACTTTCTGTTCATTTTAGTTTATTTTTCAATTCTACAATTTACTTTTCAGTAGCACAATTTATGTTACATCCAAAACGAGTGACCTTTCACATATTTTCACACATAGTTCACACCCTAAGTAGATGAGCTCTTGGTTAGCACCTCCCATCCAAGACTCTTAAAATCAACCACTTAACTTTAACACACATATTTAAGCCCACTTTGGCACCTAGGCAAAAAAATATTTTAGCTAGGTTAGGGTTGGTGCGGTAGGCATCCCAATAACTCCCACTAATCACTTTACATCAAGACATAGTAGTTGCCCAATTATGGAGCTCAAAATCATCCATCATCCAAAGATCAAAACTGGTGCTTGAGATAGGAACCCATTAGAGAGGGTAAGGCTTAGGTTGAGGGTATTGGAAATTCTCTGTGGAGCTTCCTACTTCATGCTAGGGAATCCAGTTCCGAAGCTGACACCCAAAAGTTGAGATTTGATTGCCCCCATTCGACCGAAGTAACCTTAGTGGTCATTCCTAGGGTCAAAACACCCTATAGGGGTGGTTATGAGAAGAAACCATCCCTCTTAACCTACCTTTCACTCAATTTCTCTGCTTGTGGATATCAAGTCCCACAAGTAAAAAGTTGTTTGGAAGGCCATCAAAAACATAGTATTAGGATTTTTTTGAGGTGTAGTTAACCTTCATGCTAGAGTCATTTTTATCTTTATAGGACGAGCTTGTTTGAATTAGAATATAAGTGCATAGTAGTTATCTTTCACTTTGTACCACTGCACTTAGTGTTTTCTGACTCTATTTTGTTCTTTTTCTTCATACTTTTCATCTAAACTTTAGCATTCTCTTTGACTCGACATCATCGCTCCCCCTAGGCATTTTTCATGGAGACTTCATGGTCTTCATCCTCAATTTCCCTTAGAACATCCATTAACACCTATTAGATGATTTAGGGTCCCTCTCCTTATTCCACCTTCAAACTTTGGTATTTTTTATTCATCAATTTCATCCTCATATTTCAATTCCTCTCATCCCCAAGCCATTACCATGTCTGGTGTCAATGATGGCAGTAACATCGGTACCAACAGGGACACCAATAGCAGAGGAAATGTTGGCAGTAACGTCGTTAATACTTTGGGTTCCCCTCATGGAGGTAACATTGGAACCTCAAAAGGAATAGTTTTCAATCGACTGTTTCTTCCTTATATGGCTTGTTTGAGTCTTCCTGATATGATTCGGCTCATTAACGATCCTTTTCATGATGATCCCAATTGGCCACCTATGTCAACCAAGCTCCCTTCTGATATTCCCAATTTCAAAGGAAAATTTGGAGAGGATCCCACCAATCATGTTCACTCGTTTCACATTTGGTGTTCATCTAACTCTATTACAAAGAATTCCATATGTCTATACCTCTTTCAATGCACCCTCACCTGCACTATCATGAAATAGTATATAGACCAACTCCGTGCATCTCATTCAATGTTTACGACCCTTGTAAATTCCTTCTTATATTAATTCTAGTTACCTATTCATTATGATATTAGTACCGAAATAATAACCTCCTTTTTTCAAACCTCTGCTACCTACCTATCCAATCATGTCTAGGAATGGCATAGAAGATGGATCTTATGCAAAGCTCTGTAATTCGAAGACTGAGTTTGCATGGATTGGCTCTTGTGTTCCCTCCTTGATCCTATTGGTAAATATTTCATGCTCATTTCCATCAAACTAAAGAAGAGGAAATATAGATGACCTTGAAATTTGATTTGATTTATGCCCAATAGGGTTATGTCTATATCATTCTCCCCAACCTCCCTCATCCATGTGCTTCTTCTACACCAAGGACATCTCACCTTTCTAAAAATCTAATTAGATTAGTGTCTTACCATCAACCTTCCCCATATCCATATGGATCCATGGGTTATGTCCAACCTCAAGGGGGGTCGATTTCTACCTATGCTTACCCTCCCCTTGACTAATTGGGAGTTAATTCCTACCATGGCATGAGTATAACTTATGCATTCACCCATCCACATCATTCGATTCCAGGGCCAACTATTACTCAGCATGGTTATAATAATGTTACCATGTAACCATAGTATCATTATGTACCACCTAGTGCTCCAGCCCCAATGTCACTTGCACCTCAACCTCCCATGCCTAAGCTCCCTTTGTCATAACAACCACCACCTCTATAGTGGTAGGTATATGCTCAGTAGATTTTTCTCCTCCCCCTAACCCCAAAAGGAATAATAAGGGGAAGGGTAACCAAAACCAACCATCTCAGGGAAACCAAGAAAACCTAGGTCGTCAACCTAATTCCAATAAGGGTGATCATTCTAATACTGCAACCTAACAACAGTGCGAACCTCCCAAGTAGAACAAGGCACTTAGAAAAAAAAACCTTATGCATGTTATGGAACCTATGGACATTATACTCGTGATTTTCCCCTTCTCCCTCAAATGTGAAAAGCATGGGAAGATCAAAAGGTTGCCTCTAGAGGGAAGCAACCTATGCCTCCATATGCAACTCCCTCTACCCAGCTGATAGTGCTTAGGAACCCTTCCCCTCACCAAGGATATGTGGCCACCCAAGACGGTCAAAATACTCTAGTTCCCCCATCTCATATACTCGGGAATGGGTCTCACCAAATTCTTATAATGAATTCTGAATAAGTCAACCTCCAAACACAATCGCACCAATATGACACGCCTCCAAAGAAGTCGTCCGCAAATGTGAAACTGAAAGTATGCATAGAGCCTCTTTCATCACCCAATGGTACCTTACAGGTCCCTCCACCTAAGGTAGAGGTTCCATCAAGGATCACTAAAGGCCCATTATGTCAAAATCCTGCCAATTCCCGACGTGCACACACTTGCAACATAGTAGATGACTTGGCATAGCCTCTTGTTTCCATGCCAACACTAGAAGCTGTCTATACATGCCCATGTGAACAAAAAACTGTATTATCTGCTTTGGGAATTGTGGACCCTTGAGATGATCACACTATCATCTTTGATGTTGACAAATTAGATCATCCTCCCCTTTGTTCCTACATTAACATATAGATACCAATCTCTATTAAGAACATCATTGTCTAGTAGTGTATCATTGATGAAGAAGCATCCACCTATGTGATGTATGATGATGTTTGGAAGCAACTTGGTTCCCTTGATATTTAACCATCAACCATCACCCTTTGTGCATATGATGGTCACCCCTTGCAACCAATTGGTTTATACCAAAATTGTCCCATCATCATTGTTGAAAAGCAGGTCATGATTGATGTTGAAGTCATCGATGCACCTCTTGATTATAACCTCTTTCCTAGTCGTAGTTTCATGTACAGTATGAAATGGGTTTCCTCTTTCCCCTTTTGTACCATGATCTTCTCTCCTAACGGGAAGATAGTCACCATTGATCAATTGACTTACTACGATCCTCAGTCTAAGACATCCCCTTAGAATGTCATTTCTTCAATGGAAGGTAATAATTTGATACGTTCCTTGATTGAAATTAGTTTAAGAGTCTATAAATATTCCTCATTGTTTGGTGCTTATTGTGGCCCATTGTTTATTCCCATTAAGCCTAGATATTCCAATGTTTTCATGCTTCAAGAGTCACAGGTCGCTCAACAACCCAATACATCTCCCCAACAACAAGCTCAATAGTAATTTGTTGCTCTTAACTTAGTTGGTGCCTCAGGAGGAGTTCCTCTTGAAAATAATCCATTTGGTCAAGTTCCTTTATTTTTCCCACTACCAGGAATTGTCTCCACACCCGTGTTGGCTATGCTAATTTTTCCCAAATTTACCTTGTGGATCCCAGTTTGATATATTAATCCTCCTTAAAAAATCCCTCCAGATCATCTCAACCTTACATGGCTTTGACATTGGTACAATTAGTTCCCATTGCGCACACAACTACTTCAGTTCTATCAAAACCTTCACATGAATCTACTCTTGTCGCAAAAGCGAATGATGAAGGGGGTAAAGCCTGGAAAAAGGGGGGAAAGATAATGTAACCCAAGTGGTAGCCACTCTACCTGCAACACCTAAGCCTACTCCTCCATGCACTTTTTGTGATCTCCAAGGCCATGCCACTAACAACTTCCCTAATCTTCCCCATTTAAAGAGTTTGATTTCTAAGTATTAAATTCAACCCGACCCAAATGTCCCTGAAGTGCACGTCGCCTTACTTGAATCATCTAAGAAGAACAAGTATTTATGAACAAATCACTCATGCAATTTGTGCAATAAGTACGGAAATTATTCTGATTAATGTCCTCATATCCACTACTTTTTCTATGCCTTTATTGTGCTTAGTGGGATGGATGTTGTTCATAGTGACCCTACAACCCCTTTACCTATGGCCCCTGGCACCATTTCGTCACCAAAGCAGGAGGTTACTTAACCCACTATCGTGATTCCACCTCTTGATGCAAAAATGATGGATAATTGTGTATCCATCCTTTACCTGTCATCATCCATGGGACCAACTTATTCAGACTCCTTGGGAGTGTCCGAGTACATATCTTTAGATTCACCTTATGAAGTTGCTTTAGTCTTGTTAAAATTGGCAACTAGGGACAAAATCCATGTGGGTCATATTATTTATGGTAGCTGATATTTTTATTGGATCCCTCTCATTGGGAGGTGTAGGATTGATCTAAATATCATCCGATTCCGATAAGTATTTATGAAGTTATGAATTTATTTATGTTATGGACAAATTGTTAAGTAGGCCAGCAACTTATGTAGGCTCAAAAGCCCAATAGTCATGTCTATTCAACCTCTACGTTTTAGTATAAATAGAAGAGGACTTCAAGTCATTTCTACACACACTTGGATCTCTTCCTCTCTCTACCTGTCTTTGGGTTTTAGTAGGAGGAGAGATCCTAGGGAAAAGCCGGAAAAGCCAAAAAAACTGGAAAAGCCAGAACTGCCGGAAAAGCTGAAAAAGTCAGAATTTTCGGAAAAGCTGGAACTGCTGGAAATGTCGGAAAAACCAGAAATGCCAGAAAAGTCGGAAATACCAAAAAATTCAAAAAAGCCGGAAATGTCGGAACTGTCGGAACTACCAAAAAAGCTAGAATTGCCAGAAAAGTGGGAACTATCGGGAACTACCGAAACAGTTGAAGCGTCTATCTCCGAGGGAAGGCAGCACGATGTATGAGATCATGGGTAGCATAATAAGCATCATGATGATATGAACATGGGCAGCATAATGATGCATGATGATATGAGTATGGGCAGCATGATGTATGAGATCATGGGCAGCGTAATAAGCAACATGATGATATGAGCATGGGCAGCATAATGATACATGATGATATGAGTATGGGAAGCATGATGTATGAGATCATGGGCAGCATAATAAGTAGCATGATGAGATGAGCATGGGCAGCATAATGATGCATAATGATATAAGTATGGGCAACATAATGATGAATGATATCATGAGCATGGGTAGCTTGATGATGAATAAGACCATGGAAGATGAAGCATGATGAGCAGCATGAAGATGAGAGTAGTTCAGTCATCAAGGTTCAACACATGTGATAGTACATCAAGGTGTCACATGGTAATGTGCAGCAAATAGATGAGATGCAGCACTATGATAGGTGAACGAGTCACCTTAGAGAATCAGTTGAGGCAATATGTCTTCAACTAATCTCATGCCGATATCAAAATTCAATGTGATTGACTTCTATTGTAAATGTACTATCTCTCTCACTTTCTCTGCTAAACTTTGAAGAACATAAAATAAGAATTGATCAAGGGTTTCCCCACATCGTGGGGTTTGTCCCTGGCTAGCACCACATCTTGTGTCCTCTTGTCTTGGCTTGTCTTCTACGATTTATATTTATGTTCTATCTACAATTTACTTTATGCTGATGTGATTGCTAATGTGGAAAATAAATTGAAATAAATTTCTCTAGTATAGAACATACCTAAAATTAACATGGTATTAGAGCTAAGGTGAAGATAATGCCCAAGAAAGAGTGAAAGAGAAATCACCAAAGACAATAGGGACAAGACAAAAGGATCAATGAGTTCCACATCTCTCTTCTAAGTTTGCTAAGGGTGAAGTGGAAGCAGAGAATATTATCACAATGGCACAACAGAAGATCACTTCATTGGGAAGTTCAGATCTAAGGGTGGAAGGAAAGGCAGATGCCTTGGTTGCAATAAGTTCGGCCATCATGCAAAGGAGTGTCTGAATAGCAGAGACACATCTCTTGATGAAGATAACAATAATTCTAGGGACATCTTCAATGATCATAGGAATGATAAGTAATGCAAGTCATCAAGAAAATGGTCAACTCTTCAAAGAAAGCAAGGAACCCTAAAATCTCTTTTATGTACCTGATCGCAAGAAGAACCTAGTGTCCATCTTGGAAATGGAAGTTTAAGGTTTTAGGGTGGCACTTATCGATGGAAAGGTGCGTGCTTGAAAATAGATTTTTCAAAGATGTTTTAGAGTTTAGGGTTGTATCAAGTCCACTGGGGACCATGACCATTGACTCAGCACCAGAGGTCTGTGAGTCAGATGGTGACCGAGATGCCTGAATTCAAAAAGAGCCTGAAGGTACATGTCTGAGATGTACCAAAGGAAAAATCTTACAAGGGGACCATTCCCCTTGTGTAGCAGGTCCACAGGTTTGGAACAACCCGTGGAGTTTGAGATTCATGAATAGGGAATCTCATGTATACAGGTGGAAGAAAGCCCTCTATGGCTTGAATTCAAAACACCTCGGGCATAGTATGAGAGGACTGATAGCTGTTTGATGAAGCTGAGATTCACCAGGAGTGAAACCAATCCAAACCATTACCCAAAGGTTGTGGATGATAGACCTCTCATACCGGCACCTTATGCAAATGAACTATTTCTGACAGGTGCAGACCCTCTCATTTGCAGAAGTAAGAGGGAGTTGGATTTCGAACATATGTTTTGCAGTTAGCATGGTGAGCTCATATTTGGTTGAGCCTCACTGGATTGATGCCAAGAATCTTCTGAGATATCTTTGGGGCACAATCTCTCATGGATTGAGATACACTGCCGGAAATATGAAAACTGCATGAATATTTCAAATGCTGAGTGGGCAAGCAGTGTGGAGGATCAGTAGAGCACTTCTCAGTGTTGGTTCTCCTTGGGATTCTGCTTCAATATCATGGATGAGCAGGAAGAAGAAGTCGGTTGTTATAAGTACCGCCGAGACCAGATAAATAACTACGAGTATGACCTCGTATGAAGTTGTCTGGTTGTGGAAACTCTTTAGTGAGTACACATGATGAATACCACTATGATTCTCTGTGACAACCAAAGGTGGGATTCGATTATTGAGGAATCCTGTATTCGACGATTGCTCCAGTAGAAAGACATCAGATACTGCCTTATCTGGAATATGGTAAGTCGATGAGCAAGGAGGCTCCATCGCATTAAGATGATGTACAGGTCGCTACACTTTGTCAAAGCCCTAGGGAAAGATCAAATTTGTGATTTTCCCGAACGACTTGGAGTCGTCGAGAGACCCTTGTACAAGGGTCCTGCATGATGCATACATTGAGCTCTGGGAGCTCTGGGGCCTTGCGGTTCTTACTGGAGCAACATACGACCACAGGGTGATTCACCCTCCCCTGGTGGTGCGCACTGGGACAGGATGATTCGCTCTCCTGTGTAACAAGATGATTCGCTCTTTTGTGGGACAAGATGATTCGCTCTCCTGTGTAGCAGGATGATTCGCTCTCCTGTGTAACAAGATGATTCGCTCTCTTGTGGGACAAGATGATTCGCTCTTTTGTGGTACAGGATGATTCGCTCTCCTGTGTAGCAGGATGATTAGTTCTCCTGTGAGGTCTGGATGATGTGTTCTCCATGACGACTATGTAGCAGGATGATTAGTTCTTCTGTGAGGCCTGGATGATGTGTTCTCCATGGCGATTGTGTAGTAGGATGATTAGTTCTCCTATGAGGATAGGATTGATTAAGTTCTCCTGTCAAGGCATCCTACCCATGCAGTCTGGGACTCATGGGAAGTACCTCTCATCTGATCAATGAGCAGAGAAATGAGGATAGGGACCATAGTAGTACCGATGGACGCATCGCTGTATCTACCATACTCCCTATGCTAGGATGACCTTCATTGATCTGGAATCAATGATACTAGTCTGGGACTAGTGAGAGTTGTACCTACTATGACGCTGACTTCAGGTCGGTTGAGACTGGTCTAGGACCAGTGGTACATACTCTGAGACTGACTTTGGGTCAATGTAGGACTGGTCTGGGACCAGTGAGAGTTGTACTTACTATGACGCTAACTTCGGGTCGGTTGAGACTAGTCTGGGACCAGTGATACATACTTTGAGACTGACTTCGAGTCAGTGTAGGACTGGTCTGGGACTAGTGAGAGTGGTACATACTATGACGCTAACTTCTGGTAGGTTGAGACTGGTCTGGGACCAGTGGTACACTCTCTAAGACTGATGATACTAGTCTGGGACTAGTGGTAGGAGTGGTACCCACTATGACGTTGACTTTGGGTCGGTTGAGACTAGTTTGGAACCAGTGGTACGCACTCTGAGACTGACTGTGGGTCAGTGGAGAATGGTATGAGACATTCTCGATCAATTCTTCTTCTTCATAGTTTAGCAGAGCTAAGTTGAGCAAAGCAAAGCCAGTAGAGCCAGTAGAGCAGAACAGAGCCAACAGAGCTAAGCAAAGCAGAGCCAGCAGAGCTGGACAAAACAGTGCAGAGCACTAATGGCAGAGAGAGTACAGTCGGACATATGGATCAGCGAATGGAGTTCTCCCTAGTTGAGAGGGAGTGTTAAATTGGCAACTAGGGCCAAACTCCATGTGGGTCAGCTTATTTATGGTAACTAATATTTTTATTGGATCCCTCTCATCGAGAGGTGTAGGATTGATCTAAAGATCATCCAATTCCGATAAGTATTTATGAAGTTATGAATTTATTTATGTTATGGACAAATTGTTAAGTCGTCCAGCATCTTATGTAGGCTCTGAAGCCCAACTGACGTGTCTATTCAACCTCTACATTTTTAGTATAAATAAGAGAGTATTTGGAGTCATTGGTAACACACTCTTCATGTGATCTCCTCCTCACCACATCTTGGGTTTTTGGTGAAGGAGAGACACACAAGAAGATACATTGGATGATGTCCTAGCTTATACGTGGATGATGCCCTAGCAATATATGCACAAACATTCATACGATATAAGGGAAGGAACACAGTGTGAACAGAAATACTAGTATATATGCAGCAATATATATACATTGTCATGCACAACATGGCCACGTAGTCATATACGCAATATATATATATATATACGCTGTCAGCCGCAGTAAGGGAAGGAACACAGCGTGGACGGGAATACCAACACATACGCAACCATGGAAACACTTGTACATATGATACTTTCCACATCGTCATTCCTCAGTCATAACCGCAACCAAGTATGAAGGCAGAACCGCAGTCATAATCACTTAGGTAGCCGCAGATCATACATGAAGGAGCCGCAACAAGGATAGCCTCAGGACATTGTGGAAGAAGGCAGAAAGAACAACATAAATCTGTGTATTGGGTATATGTATGAAGCCGCAGTCAAACGCAGCATTATCATGCGTTCTGGGCTCTCGACATACTTGAAGGAGATTTGATGAAGCCGCAGTGGAATAGCCGCAGTCAAACGCAGCATTGCCAATGATTATACGCAGCAATGAAAGGAAACCTGTAGCTGCCAAGAGGAATACCAATATGCTCTGTGAAGTACGCAGCCCTGACTCAGTAATGGGATTGCGTGGAACTATAGACTAGCTGCTTTGCTAGGCTACAAGCCATAGCAAGCAGCTAAGGCTGATATGTATATGAACTAAATAATGATATCATGAGCAGCATCATGTATGGGCAGCATTATGAGCAGCATGATAGATGAGATCATGGGCAGCATGATGTATGAGATCATGGACAGCATGATGAATGGGCAGCATGATAGATGAGATCATGGGCAGCATGATGTATGAGATCATGGACAGCATGATGTATGGGCAGCATAGTGATCATGAGCAGCATGATGATGCATGATGCAACATGATAGTACTACATGGTAAGGTGCAACAAATGGACAAGATGCAACACTATGATAGGTAAAGAAGTCACCTTAGAGAATCAGTTGAAGCAATATGTCTTCAACTGATCTCTGTAGATATCAAAAGTCAAAGTATTGACTTCTATTGTAAATGTATTGTAAATGTACTATCTCTCTCACTTTCTCTACTGAACTTTGAAGAACATAAAAGAAGAATTGATCAAGGGTTTCCCCACATTGTGCGGTTTGTCCCTGGCTAGTGCCACATCTTGTGTCCTCTTGTCTTGGCTTGTCTTCTGCAATTTATATTTATGTTCTTTTTGCAGTTTACTTTAATGCTGATGTGATTGCCAACTGTGAAAATTTAAATAAATTGCTCTAGCATAGAACATACCTAAAATTAACACATCTAGATCATACAATGCAGTGAAACCAAAAATAGATTATATCGAATTAGCAAAGCAATAGTGATGAATGTGCCAATGAATAACTATTACACTTCCCTCCCCCTCTCTATTTAATACACACATACAAATGTCTCCCTTGAAAGGCCTATGGACATTAGAAAGGTCTAAAATAACAATTCATGTAGTGGTAGTATATGTTGAGCTAGCTGGCACGTGAATAACAATATAAATACCTGAGATTTTATAACTTGAATGCCCTTCTCAAAGTTCAGCTTTGATGCACGAGTATGCAGTGGTCCTAACAGCGTATCTTTATCAACAGGGTCTCCCAATTTAACTTGCTTATATGCATCAGTCAACTGCTCAATAATGTGTTGGTATATCTTCTCGTGGAGTATCTGTCAACACCCCAATTATTGTTGTTAGTAATTTTACTTACTAAATGTTTTATAGATTTAATCTGACACATTATATACCATTATTAACAATAATTACCAGCCTTCGGCAACTGGTGCATCGTTGTCCAGCAGTACCAACTGCAGCAAACAAAACAGATCGCACAACCATTGCTAAGTCTGCATCTTCCATAACTATAATGGCATTGTTTCCACTAAGTTCAAGCAAACACTTCCCAAATCTTGCATTGACTGCCTTTTGAACAATTTGTCCAACCTGTGGCAATCAAGAATGCATTGCATCATTATAAATGAGTCTTGGAGCAATAACCCTAGAAGCGAAGAGGGTATAATAGCTCTTCATCATACAACTACAGACCCAGGAACTTGGAGTTGAGTACCATACATTTGTTCAAAATCAATGATTTCCAATCTCAACAGATAAACCAAAGAAGTTCTCCTGAAAATAATTTAGAAATTTAATTTTACAAATCATCAATCCTGGAGTTCCTAACCAAAATGTGTTGGCACATGCATAAAGAGTTAGACGCACAGATTTAATCAGGAACGAGTTAAAGGAATGAAATCATATTGCAGATTTTCTTTCATCTGGAAATTGAATTTCTTCAACCTTTTACAGTGCTGCTTTAGGAAAGCAGAGAAATGACCTTATCCATAACAACACAGACGATAGAAGTGAAAGAAGCTGTGACTTCTATGAAATGACAACGACTTGGATATGACATGCAAGAAGCAGAATTTTAAGAATTATCAACTGTTGAATGCTCCATGTAGAAAAATTAATTTTATTGAAGTTCACAAATGACCAAAGTGAGGATTTGAGAATGGTACATGCATGCTTGTCTAAGTTATTAACAGAGGAGAGCATAAAACATGTAATTTCTACATAGTATAAATCCACTTATTGCGGGCATCAGAATTCTGTAGCCATAGTGACCATGAGCATGCAATACAGCTAATAATTCATATATGTGTCCATCCCATTCCTTACAACTATCTATGTAACCAGATACTTCTTGGATAGTGTCATATTTTCTAGTTGCATCTAAAGTTGGAACTTTGATAATGCTTGGCTGTAGAGTCCTAGGAAGTTTCAAAGATGTAAAACCCAACTTTCAAAATTACCCTTGTTTACAAGCTTAGAATACTAGCTACTATGGGAACGCATTTTTTTTAATCACAAAAACCACAAATTTGATGTTCTTATGATGGCTCCTATATGTTTAAGACATTACCACAGACATGCTAAGCAGGCCTCAGTTTAAAAGTGGAGATGTAATACCAGATTCAGATGGTATGTTTGGGTTCTTTTCCAAAAAGCAAGCAGGTGGATTTACGTGTGCAACCAAGCATACATGTAGTGCAGATTTAAATGCTAATAAGTATCACCACTTGTCCATGGCTTCTACATATTAGATTATTAATCTTCTAGAGAGAAAAAATACTAAGAATCAACCCAGCCAAAAAGAGGAGTTTTACTTGCTTCAGAATGGATTTTTACTGTCAAAAGCTTTTATCTTTTTGAAGTCAACTTTGTTATAATGTGTGCAGCCTAACATTTACATGTTAATTGGACGGTATTATCTGGTAATTCAAATTTCAGCAGCTCAACTTATGAATTTCATCATGGGTTTTCAGATTTTGCTTGGCCAGGCTTGCTTCTTGAATCATGCCTTACATATATTTTAGATAACAACGACAAAACGAATAATGTCCAGAAATGAACAAAGAATAGTTCTATTAATGTCCACAAATGAACAAAAAATAGTTCAATGGGACTAGAAAATAAAGCAGTTAACATTGGAATATAGGAGTCAAGATCACTCCTAAATGCTAAAAGATGAAAACATATGAATGAAAGTACCCAATAAAAAGAAAAAGAAAAAAGAAAGAAAACCCACATGAGAAATGGTAAACAGAAACGGTAAACCCTGGAAAAAGAGGATACACTACGCCAACATCAGAGAGAGATATACATAGATGTAGAGAAGGGAGTATAGATGTCCCTATCATCATCTATCACTATGAAGGAGCTGTTGCAATGCCTAATAATGTCCTCTGGAGAGCCCACAACATTGTCAGGACTTAGCTAGATGAAATTGAGAGGACCAAAGTGCAGTTTGTCAAAACTCTCCTAACATCCAAGGCCAAAGAAAAAACTCTAGTGATGGGTGTCCAATTAAATTTTCGCTGAGGGGCAAGACAAAGCAAGGAATGGGTATGGCTATGTGACCTCTTGTGGTGAGCCTTCTACAAATCAAATGGGAGGATGTGCACTCTCTAACATATTCGACATTGTCCATGTCCATGGTTGGGAATTCTGCACAATGCTTAGTGCCTCTAGTTATTGAGATTGGCCAGAAAAAAGATGTGACGATCCTAGTAGTCAAGGTCTAGAAAAGCACTGCAAGGTTTTGTGCCTGACTGATTGTTGATGAGAGTATCTCAGGTAGGTAATTCTGCACAGGTCCAAATGTCTAGACGTGCAGAAGTTGCCTATTTGACCCTTAACCTTAGCAATTCCTTTATTATTAAAGTAATTGACCTTTATAAGATAATGCAAGTTAATCTAATGAAATGCAAAGATTATTTGCATTAGTGAATTATAAGAATCTCAACCGTTGCTCTCAAGTGATGTTGAGATCTAATCTCTGTTGAGTTTTCAAGTGTAATAGATACAAGCACAATATTTCTAAAAAATTGATAATTTTTTCTAATGATATAGAACTTCTTTTAACAATTTCAGTTTATCATTAAGCAATTACACTTCAAAAGTTCAACCATAAAACCATAAGGATAGTAGAGATAACAATGCACAAAGAGAACACAAGATTTACCCTAGGAAAACCTGTTGAGAAATCAATGCTAGTAGGATAAGGGTTAGATTTCTCTTTCTTGATAATTACTTGTGGATTATGTTGCCTTTTTTTTACTTATTTGTTATATTATCTTTCATCAAGTAATTACCAAATTATGTGTGCATGAAGATCACAAAAACACAAGAAACAAGATGTAGGCACTCTGCCAAGGCAAAACCCCTATCTAGGGGAAAACCCAGTGAAAATCTCTTCCTTCAATAGTTTTCCTTGAGACTCTTCTACCTAGACAAAAGACCTCCTCCACATCAAGCTAGCCTCCCTTCTTTGATCCAACCTTCGACCTAGCAGCAGCAGCACTTCGACCCTAACAACTTCAACTTGGCAGCTTCTAGCATTAAGAGGTCTACTTATGGGGCCCTACTCGATATAAGTCAGATGGTGACAAGGATGCCTAAATTCAAGAAAAGCATGAAGGTACATGTCTGAGATGTACCGAAGGAAAATATTACAAGAGGACCATTCCCCTCATGTAGCAAGTCCACAAGTTTGGAACAAACCGAGGAGTTTAAGATTCATGATCGGGAATCTCATTATACAGGTGGAAGAAAGCCCTCTATGGCTTGAAGCAAAACTCCTCGGGCGTAGTATGAGAGGATTGATAGTTGTCTGATGCAACTGAGATTCACTATGAGTGAAACTGATCCAAACCACTGCTCGAAGGTTGTGGATGATAGACCTCTCATACCGGCATCTTTTGAGGACGACCTATTTCTGACAGGTGCAGACCCTCTCATTTGCAAAAGTAAGAGGAAGTTGGATTCCGGACATGGAATGGTAAACTGCAATCCTGTGACTACCTCGAGGATCTTAACTTTCAGAAGTTTAATGGTAGTGATGCCAGACCAGATTTGGGAAATGCCTCTGAGTTTCATAAACTCATTCGCATTGATGTTCTTGGTGAACTTCCGTCTGGACATATGTTTTGCAATTAGCATGATGAGCTCAAAATTGGTTGAGCCTCACTAGATTGGTGCCAAGAATCTTCTGAGATATCTTCTGGGCACAACCTCTCATGGATTGAGATACACTGCTAGAAATGCGAAGCTGCATGATTATTCAAATGCTAACAGAGCAGGTAGTGTGGAGGATCTCAAGAGCACTTCTGAGTGCTAATTCTCTTTGGGTTCTGCTCAATATCCTAGATGAGTAGGAAGCAGAAGACGGTTGCTTTGAGCACCACTGAGACTGAATACATAGCTACGAATATGACATCGTGTGAAGCTGCCTGGTTGCAGGAGCTCTTCAGTGAGTTGTTTGTACACATGATGAATACCATTGTGATATTCTGTGTCAACCGAGGGGGGATTTGATTGTTGAGGAAGCCTGTATTCTATGATTGCTCCAGCATATAGACATCAGATACTACCTTATCTAGGATATGGTACATCGATGAGCGAGGAGGCTCTATCTCATTGAGACTGATGTACAGGTCGCAGACATTTGTCGAAGCCCTAGGGAAAGGTCGAATTTTTTATTTTCCCGAACGACTTGGAGTCGGTGAGAGACCCTCTTATGAGGGTCCTGCATGATGCATGCATTGAGCTCTGGGAGCTCCGGGGGGCTTGGGATACTGCTTGGAGCAACAAGCAACCATAAGGCAACTCACTCTCCCCTAATGGTGCATTGTGTACAGGGTGAATGGTTCGGCCTTCCCCTATGTTACCCCGTTGTGACTAGGGACAAGATGAGTGGTTCTGCTGTCGAGCCATCCTACCCATGCAATCTAGGACTCATGGGAAGTACCTCTCATCTAGCCAATGAGCACGGAAATGGGGTTAGGGACCATAGTAGTACTATCGATGGACACATCATTGTATCTACCGTACTCCCTATGCTAGGATGACCTACATTGATCTGGGATCAATGAAACTCATCTGGGATCAGTATGAGTGGTTTGAGACACTCTCTTGTGATATTGATATGGGATCAATGAAACTGACTTCGGGTCAGTAAGAGTGGTATGCCACTCTCTTCATATGGAACTAACATCGGGTCAGTAGAGAATGGTATGAGACATTCTCAATCAATTCTTCTTCTTCATGGTTCAGCAGAGTAGAACAGAGCAAAGCAAAGCTCAGCAAAACAGAGAAGAGTAGAGCAGTGCAGGGCACTGATGGCAGAGATAGTAAAGTCTGGCAGATGGATCAGCAAATGGAGTTCTCTGTAGTTGAGAGGGAGTGTTAAAATTGGCAACTAGGGCCAAACTCCATGTGGGTCATCTTATTTATGGTAGCTGATATTTTTCTTGGACTCCTCTCATCAAGAGGTGTAGGATTGATCTAAAGATCATCCGATTCTGATAAATATTCATGGAGATATGAATTTATTTGTGTTATGGGACAATTCGTCAAGGTCGGCCCACAACTAAACTGCCTCCACATGTGCTCCACATTTTGGTATAAATACAAGTGCTTTGCAAGTCATTTGTACACACAAACCTCTCTTGAGATTTCTTCTTCTCCACTTGTTTTGGGTTTTAGTGGAAAGAAGAATCTCTAAGGGATAAACATTGTCTTAAAGGATGCTCTAAATGCAGTCCTAGACGATGCCCTAGCAACTCTACGCATGACCTAGATCTAGGACGCTGTCATATTGTGAAGAAAACAGCCCTACCTCTACGTTGTCAAGGAAGACAACCCTCACCTAATACGTTGTCCCAAGGGTGACCCTAACCGCGGTTATGGAGATGCCCTAAATACGCAGCCATGGAAATGAAGGCAGAAACCCTAGCCGCAAGTCTAAGAAGAAGAGATGCCCTAAACTTAGTTGCTACGTTGCCTAATGGAGATGACACCTAAACGTTGTCCTAGAAGAAGTGCTCTACACATGGAATGCCCTTGCTGTCATGAAAGGAATACCATTGTCATCATGGAAGGAATGCTCTCACACATAAATGCTGAGATGAAGAAGCCACACCTTCAACTATCCTTAACGTTGTTCTAAATACAGATGCTCTATCTGCTGTTTTGATTGAATCAAAATCATGAATGATAGATCCAAGTCTTATGATGAATGTTGTAACATTATAGACAGCATAGTATATGACAGCAAGATGTATAGTGCAGCAATGGTACAGCAATGGGACAGCAATGGGACAACAATGCTACATGGTGTTGCAATGGTACAACAACGGGACAACAGCAAAGTATGGCAAGGCAAAGTGGGACAGCAGCTGTGACAAAGCAGCAAAGGCACATGGAACAGTCGCAAGCATGGACAACATGTCAAGCATGCACAGCGTGGCAAGTATGGTACAGCATGGACAACATGGATAGCAGTGGCAAGCAGGGTGTTGCTAGCACATGAGACATGTTGTATGACAACATGGTTCAACAATGACACATGGGACAGTAGTGCAGCATAACATGCAGCAGTATGATGTGTACAGCATGATCATGAGGTCCAACATTGTGATGATGGATGCAGCATGGTGCAGCACGGTGAGGTGTAGCATGATGATGAGATGCAACACAATGATAGGTGAAGGAAGTCACCTTGGAGAATCAATTGAAGCAGCATGTCTTCAACTGATCTCATGTATCATCTTCCTAGAGATGATCTATGTTCTTATCTAGATAAGTCAAAGTGTTGACTTCTGCTGAACTATTGAAGAACATATAAGAAGAATTGATAAAGGGCTTCCCCACATTGGGGTTTGTCCCTGGCTGGTGCCACATCTTGTGTCCTCTTGTCTTGGCTTGTCTTCTGCGATCTCTGTTTTCAAAACCAGTCGCTCGGAACCAACTCGGCCGAGTTGGTCCGAGCCAAGCCTAAAAAATTTGACTCGGCCTTAGATTCAGTTTGGCCGGCTGGGCTAATACCGAGCCGGCCGAGTTGTCTAACAACTCAGCCAGCTCGACCGAGCCCGCATTAACCCAGACGGGTTAGAAACAACGGCCCAGAAACCCGTCAAACAGCGAATTTTTTTTTAAATGTTCTTTTAGGGGACTCCAAACCGGTTCTTATTTTGCCTATGTTGTCTTTGGAGTCCATTCCCCTCTCCTAAACCCTATTTAACCCACCCAACCCCTCTTATTTTCTCACAGCCATCTGATGCATTTGAGTGAGAATTTCAGTGAGAGTTTGTGAAGAGTTGTTGAGTTTGTTTTTGGAGCAGCAATGAGGAGTCTTGGGCAAGCATTGTAGCTAGAGTGAGGAGCTTCTTGGGCAGCGATTTGGAGCAACATTTTCCATTGAGGAGTTGGTTTCTTGGAGCAAGCTTGAGGAGGTGGTTTGTGCCTGGAAGTATTTTTTTCACTTGTAAAAAATTGTTTTTGCTTATTAAATTTTATGTGCAAATCTGGAAATCGTAAAGAGTGTTTTTTGTGAAATAAATGAACATTGAATCAATGTTTTTTTTTTTTTCATCAGGATTGAAATTTCATTTCCAAGTCAAAATGGCCCTGAGTGAAAGTGTTGCTTGGGCATATGTTAAAATGGAAAAAATTACATTGCAAATTTTGCCATAGGAAATTAAGAGGGTCCTGGGCAAATTAATAGGCTAAAACAACACTTGGCGGGGATTAGAGGCCAAATTACTCCATGTACCTCACCAGAAATTGGGGAGATTAGGAAGGATTTGTTAGCCAGCTTTGAGAAGTTTAAAGAAGATAAGGCTCGGCAAAAAGAGTTAGACGCTGAAATTGAGAGGAAGAAGAATATACAAAAAATGTTGGCTAGCCTTATCTATTCCATTCTTACCAAGTTAGGACCAGCCTACTCTGTGTTTGTTTCCACCTTCCATTCTACTAGAGAAGCCTTTATTTCTCAAAGACAAGACTACAAGTCCCCCTCTTTTGATGCTTTTTGTGATTCTTTAATAAAAAAACAAGAAAAACTCTTACATCTTGGTCTTCTTAATACTGGAAACTCTTCTAAGAAAGCCTTAGCAGCCCAACAACAACCAAGTTCAAAGAATCCTAAGAAGCAACATCCTAAAAGGAATGGTCCTAAACCAAACAAGGGTCCTAAGCTATTTCAGTCTCAAAATGAAAAATCAACTCCACAAAATGACAAGGCAACTAAAAATAAAGGGAAGAAGACTGATAGACATTGCAACTTTTGTAATCATGATGGCCACTTAGAATCCAAATGATTTAAGAAGATGGAAGCCTTGGAAGCAGCAATGGAGAAGCATAACATCCATTTGGAGCACTCTTCAACTTCAACTTCATCTTCAAGAATAACACTTTCTGAATGTGCTTGTCAAGCATCTCAATCTAGTTGTGCACTAAATGTATCTTCTTCTTCTCATTCTCATGAGTGGCTCATTGATTTTGGAGCTTTTTATCACATGGCCAAAAACAAAGCCATGTTTTCTTCGTTAAATGATTGTAACACCAAAAATATGTATGTCGGTGATAATAGATCTCTTAGTGTTGTAGGGACTGGAACTATTCATCTAGACAATGGTCAATTTAATGATGTATTATGTGTTCCTACCTTATCTTGCAACCTTTTATCTGTATATCAGATAAGTCATTCAGGTGAAGGTAAAACCGTTGAATTTCACCTCATGATGTTGTAATTAAGGACCTAAAAGATCCTAGACAGATTTTAGCTACTTGTATTGCTAATGATTCTGCAAGGTTGTATAAGTTTAACAACTTCAGGTCATCAACTCTTCCCTTAGTATTTGTTGCTCATAACGATGAAGTGAGCAAACTTGGGCATGAGCGATTTGGTCACTTAAACTATCGCTCCCTTCAAAATCTATGTAAAGAAAATATGTTGACAAGTCTTCCTATGGTAGCAGAGATGGTGTTTGTTCTGGATGTGTACTTGAAAAACATCATCGGGATAGTTTTGAAAAATATGCCTCTTAACACGCCTCAGCCCCTTTACATCTTGTGCATAGTGATTTATGTAGTCCACTTCCAATCGTTTCATTCTGTGGCTACAAGTAATTCTTAACTTTCATTGATGATTTCTCCAAACGCACTTGGGTATTGTTAAATTATGGTATGTTCTATGCTTAGAGCAGTTTACTTATTTTTCTTCTTATTAGCCACAAATTAGCAATCACATATACATTAAGTAAAGTGTAGATAGACATTAAATAATCAACAGAAAACAAGCCAAGACAAGAGACACAAGATGTGGCGGTTAGCCAGGGACAAACCCCAATGCGGGGAAACCCTTTGATCAAATCTTCTTTTATCTTCAATAGTTCAGTAGAGAGAAATAGTACAAAATTTGAATTCTGTAATTTTATATCAACAGCAGCAAACCCCAGATTAGCAAAGTCAAACTTTGTCAAACTAGCTTAAATTGACCTCTAAAATACTTGGTCAATTTCCGGTCAACTTGTCCTCGAATAGCCTTAAGAACCACCCCTTGAACAGCCCCAAAAGTTCAGTCAATTTGCAGATTTCTGAAGTCAACTTGTAGCCCTAAACTAGGGCAGTCAACACTGGTCAAACCAGAGGTCATATCACCTCGATTTTCATGCCAAAAATTGCGGCCTGCCTAGGAGACGCAACCACACCCAATTTGCACTTCTGGAAGGTCAACACTTGGTCAACGCTGGTCAAAGAGATGACCTACTGCCCTAACGTCCTTCTTTCTGCGTCTTCCTTGCCCTAGGACGTCTTCCTTTCAGCCATGCGTGAGAGAGAGAGAGGCTCCTTTTATGCGTAGGAGAGAGAGAGAGAAGATGAGTGAATTGAATTGTCCAAATGAGAAGAATGTTCCTTGTATTTATATGCAAACGTTGAGGTTGACTAGACATGACTATTGGGCTTCTGAGCCTACATAAGTTTGTTGGGCGACCTTGACAATTTGTCCATAATCAAAATAAATTCATATCTCCATAAATATTTATCGGAATCGGATGATCTTTAGATCAATCCTACACCTCTCGATGAGAGGAATCTAGGAAAAATATCATAAGCCATAAATAAGGTGATCCACATGGAGTTTGGCACTAGTTGCCAATTTTAACACTCCCTCTCAAGTAGGGAGAACTTCATCCACAATCCGTCAGACCATCGTTGCTATCCATCCATCAAATGCACTATCCTATACAGCTTGACCCCACTCTGCTCTGCTCTGCCCAAACTATGAAGAATAAGAAATGATTGAGGATGTATCATACCATCCTCCCCTAACCCAAAGTCAGTCTTAGAGTGTGAACCACTCCCACTGATCCCAGATCAGTATCATTGATCCCAGATCAATGGAGGTCATCCTAGAATAGGGAGTACGATAGATACAACGATGCGTCCATCGATAATACTACTATGGTCCCTATCCTCATTTCTTTGCTCATTGATCAGATGAGAGGTACTTCCCATGAGTCCCAAACTTGCATGGGTAGGATGCCTCGACAGGAGAACTAATAATCTTGTCCACAGGAGAACGAATCATCCTCTCCAGTGGATGCCACGGAGAACTAGTCATCCTGGCCTACAAGAGAATAAATCATCTTGCTCCATAGTCGCCACGGAGAACGAATCATCCTAGCCTACAGGAGAATTAATCATCCTATTCCACAGTCACCACTGGGTGTCACAGGGGAAGGCTAAACCTTTACCCTGTACATAGTGCACCATCAAGGGATGGTAAGTCGCCCTGTGGTCACATGTTGCTCCAAGAAGTACCCCACGCCCCCCTGGAGCTCCCAGAGCTCAATACATCATATTCGACCCTCATAAGAGGGTCTCTAAATGACACCAAGTCGTTCTCACAAAGTCAAGAACGGAGTTGCGGGGAAGCGCGCCCCCCCCCCCCGGGAACCCGCTCCCAATCCGCGCTTCGGTGGGAGCGGCTCAGGAGCGCGCTCCCGATAAAAAAATTGTGCTCCCTGCCAAAACAGGAATCGACTTTGGGAGCGTCACTCCCGTCGCTCCGAGAGCGAAAATTAAAGCCCGGGAGCGATCAGGGAGCAATCGCTCCCGGGCTTTAATTTTCACTCCCAAAGCAACGTGCGCTGCCGCCGAGAGTGAAAAGCACGGAAAAAAATTTCAGACGCCAAAAAAAAAATTGTTTTAAATTTTTTTTTGGTTTTATAACGGCTTCGGGGGCATTTTTAGTTCATTGTGACCTGAAAGAGTTGGAGAAGAGCTAAGGAGATTGTGCAAAGGAGCGAGGAGCGAGCATCGAGGAGCAAGGAGCAAGCCTGCAAGGAGGTTAGTAACTTAGTAATTTAGTAGGTTAGAAAAGTTATAACTTATTTCTAGATTCTAGAATCATGAATCATGAATCTAAATAAATAAAATTAATAACTAGTAAATAGTAAAACTAAATACATTTTTAATTTTCTCATTCCCATTCCCATTCCCATTAAATTTTGCAGATTCAAAACTACAAATTTCAAACATCATGGACCTGGTTATATTTATTGGCATTTTCTTCTTCTTGGTCCCTTTTCTGGTTATCATGGTGCTAGAGAGTAGGATAAGGAGGGGTCAAAATGAAGAGGGGGATGAAGAAGGGGGACAAAGTGGATTTGATGAAAACCACGGTGAGGAGGAGCTGGAGGAGGGTGAACATGACTCTCAAAAAACTAAACAAGACCAAACCCCATTCTGGAAATATGTTAATAGGGCTGAAGCAGGGAAAGGGGGTGGAACCACTAAATTTCATTGCCCCCATTGCAACAATAATTAGACAAGTTCATACACCTGTGCCAGAAAACACCTTGCGGGAAAAGGCCATGGGATGGAGATAAACAAATAGGAATCTAAACTTGTGCAGCTGTGTCAACAAAAGATAGAGCCAAATACATAAGGGAAGAGGAGGAAGACCAATACAAATCTAAAAAATCAAGGGGTTTCTTTGAAACAAGCTCACAATCACAAGCACAAAGAACTCCTTCAGCATCCTCCCAAGGTAGTGGATGTGGAGGCATAGGGTCACCAGCTTTAAGGCGTAGAACCATATCAGATTTCCGTGATGAGGGGTGTAGGAATGATGTGGATTCAAAAGTTTACAAGTTTCTCTATGCATGTGGGATACCATTCAATGTTCTTTGCTTACCTTATTGGCACAAAATGGTTTTTGCCATAAATAATGCCCCTAAAGGATATAAGAGCCCTGGGTATGACAAGGCAAGAACCGTTGGACTTGATCATGAAAAAACAAAAATATCACATTCTTTGAATAGAATGACAAGTTCTTGGACTAACCATGGGGTGTCCATTGTATCTGATGGATGGACAAATGTAAAAGGCAAGCCACTGATAAGTGTTCTTGCTGTGTCTGTTAGTGGTGCCATCATTCTAAATGCATATGATTACTCAGAGAAGTTCAAGACCGGCATCAACATTGCAAAAGCATTACTTGAAACAATTGACCGTATTGGGTCATACAATGTCATCCAAGTCATTGGTGATAATGCTCCTAATTGTAAGGCAGCGAGAGCAATTATTGAGGACAAACACCCCAACATATTTTGGTCTGGGTGTTTGGTTCACACATTGAACCTTTTGATGCATGATGTTGTTCAGAACAAAAATGAACAATACAAATGGATTGGTG
This sequence comes from Pinus taeda, assembly GCA_000404065.3. Lineage (NCBI taxonomy): Eukaryota > Viridiplantae > Streptophyta > Pinopsida > Pinales > Pinaceae > Pinus > Pinus taeda. The sequence goes on along the minus strand of APFE031185059.1, from coordinate 32,447 downwards.
ATTTGTACAAAAAAGGCAAACAAATGATAAAATTTATTACAAATCATAGCAATACCCATGGCCTTTTCCACAGTCACTCAAGATTGGAGTTGTTGACGATTGTGAGGACTAGATTTGGTAGCTATTACCTCACCTTCAGGCACCTTTTGAAGGTAAGAGAGTCATTGGCTAGCATGGTATGAAGTCCACACTGGCAGGTATTAAAGGAAAGGGCTACAAATGCAGCTGACAGGTGAGGATTTGAACTGGTGGAGGAGGCCACTCTTGATGATATGTTTTGGTCAAGTGTAAGGCAAGTATTGGAATTCACCAAGCCCATTTATCACATGATTTGGTTTGCAGATATAGATAAACCAGTGATTGGCGAGGTGTATGAGCAGATGGATACCATGTTGGGGCAAATAAAAGATATTGTTCAAAACAATGATCCCGACTTGTACAAACTTATTCACGATTGTGTGTGTGTACAGTGGAATAAACTTAATCTTCCACTACATTGCTTGGCGTATATCCTTACGCCAAAATACTACTCTACATCTTGGTTGGGCCACCCTACACCAGGGGGTGGGGTTAGGACCAAACCCCATTTAGATGCAGAGGTAACTAGAGGATATTTGGATGCATTAGAAAAGTTGATACCTGACAGGGAGGAATGTGCAGCTGTGCGCCTTGAAATAGGCAGATACTTCAGTGGCACT
>APFE031185059.1:982-30344 GCA_000404065.3 Pinus taeda | reverse complement strand
TGGTCAGGAGTTTGACCGTTCCTAGGGGCTTTGTCAAAATGTCGGTGACCTATTCATCTGTACCGATATGTTGGAGCCTTATTGCTCCTCGCTACACCATATCTCGAATATAGTGGTACCTGATATTGATATGCTTGGAGCGATCATTAAATACGGGATTCTCTGATAAACGGATCGCACTCTGGTTGTCACACAAAAACACGATGGTATCCAATGTGAATCCAAACATCTCACTAAAGAGCTTTCGCAACCAGACTACCTCACAAGTGGCCATGCTAGCAGCGATGTACTCTGCCTCGGCAGTGCTCAAAGCCACTGACTTCTGCTTCCTGCTCATCCAGGATATCGAGGCAGATCCCAAAGAGAAACAACACCCAGAAGTGCTTTTTCAGTCCACCACACTGCCTGCCCAATCAACATCAGTATACCCAAGTAGTCTCACATCTCCGATAGTGTATCTCAACCCATGAGTGATTGTGCCACGAAGATATCTCAACAGATTCTTGGCACCAATCCAATGTGAGTGGTGAGGCTCAACCATATGTTGACTCAATTTGTTGACTGCAAAGCATATATCCGGACAGGAGTTCACCAAGAACATTAATGCTCCGACGAGTTGACGATACTCGGTAGCATTTCATAAAACAGGTTCGACAGCACTACCGCTTAACTTCTTGAAGTCAAGCTCCATCGGGGTAGTTACGGGCTTGCAATCCACCGTGTCGAATCTCTCCAATATCTTCACCACATATTTTCCTTGAGATAGGAAAATCTCCCTTGGTTTCTACTAGACTTCCAGTCCTAGGAAATAGTGCATAAGTCTAGGTCTTTCATCTCGAACTCAGAATCCAACTCCCTCTTACATTCATGAATGAGAGGGTTTGCACCTGTTAGAAAGAGGTCGTCAACATATAGCACCAGTATGAGAAGCTTGTCATCTATAACCTTAAAGTAAAGGTTAGGGTCAGCTTCACTCCTAGTGAATCTCAGCTTCATCAAGTAGCTATCGATCCTCTCATACCATGCTCGGGGTGCTTGCTTTAGCCCATAGAGGGCCTTCTTCAACCTACACACGAGATTCTCGATCATAAATCTCAAATCCTTCGAGTTGCTCCACATAGACCTCCTCTTTGATCGAACCATGTAAGAACGCAGTCTTGACATCCATCTAATGTAGGTTCCATCTTTGCGAAGCAGCAAGGGCTATGACCGAGCGGATGGTTGTATATCGGGCAACAGGTGCAAATATTTCGTCATAGTCTATACCTTCCTTCTGAGAGAAGCCACGAGCAACAAAACAAGCCTTATACCTTTTCGCACTTCCATCAACTGCATGCTTTATCTTGTAAAGCCATTTTGAAGTGACAACTGCTTTGTCCTGGGGTCTGGGGACTACCTCCCAAACATTGCTTTTCATAATGGACTCATATTCCTCGATCACAGCATCCTTCCATACTTGATGCTTAACGACATTTGTGAATGACGAAGGCTCATTTTGGATGATCGTGCTCATGATAGTCAGGTTTCCCTGATACTTGTTCAGCTTCTTACTTTCGCGGAAAGTTCCTCAAGGTGCAATGTGTCCTTCAACATCATCAAGTGTCCCCCTAAGCTATGAAGGCCTCTTCCTAGAAGAGGAAGGCTCTTGTGGAGGAGGATCAATAGGATCCATAGGTTCTTCCACATCGGGCATCATCTCATCTTCCTTTTCCTTCAGTTCCCCAGTGTCAACTTCTTTAGATCCCCTTAAAGTAGGAAGATTGTCTACCTAGCTAAGAGCCATATCTTCGTCAAAGGTGACATCATGACTAATCTCGACTTCCCTTTGACCAGCTACATAGATTCTATAGCCCTTAGTATTTTCGCTATAGCCCACGAAGGTTCCTTTCTTTCCAAATGCACCCAATTTATTCATTTTTTCTTTACGCACATGAAAATATACAGGGCTTCCAAAAATTATAAAATGAGATACGTCAGGTTTCTTACCGGTGAACATTTCTTCGGGAGTCTTGGAACCCAATGCTTGATAAGGGCATCGTTTTGTACATATACGGCGATATTTGCAGCTTCGGCCCATAGAAACTTTGGAAGCATAGCACTGACAGTTTCCATAATTGTACGATTCTTCCTTTCCACCACACCATTTTGTTCAGGAGTATATGGTGTAGTAGTCTCCCTCTTAATGCCAGCCTCTTTGCAAAAGTCATGAAACTAATTGGATTCATATTCAGTCCCATTATCAGTCCTTAAGATCTTGATCTTCTTTTCGGTTTGATTCTCGATCAAGGCTTTGAAGTGTCGAAACCAGTAAAACACTTCATCCTTCTTTTTCAAGAAGTATATCCAAGTCTTGCAAGAATAATCATCTGTAAAAGTGAGGTAATATAAATATCCTCCCAAGGAGTTCACCGGCATCATACCGGATATGTCTGAGTGAACCAACTGCAATATATCATAGGTCTTGCTTTGGCTTGAGGGGAATGGTCCCCTTTTGAGCTTCCCTTCGGCACATCCTAGACATACACCTTCTTGCTCTAATCTAAACTCGGGCATCCCGGTCACCATTTTTCTTACATCGAGTGGAGCTTTATAATGAAGGTGAGCAAACCTTTGATGCCATAGTTCGGATTGAAGAGATGTGTCACAAGACATGACACCTAGCAGACTTCCATCGACCTGATATAATGAATCAACTCCAAACCCAAGAGTAAAAGCATCTTTAAAGTTCTTTTTCCATACACGTACCTTGCCATCGCCGAAGGCCACCTTGTAGCCTTTGTCTTCCATTTCCGAAATGGACACCAGGTTCTTTTTGAGATCAAGTACATATGATACATCTTGTAAGTGGATGGTATTACCCTGATTCAATTGAAGAGTGACATTTCCTACGCCTTTCATGGGATATTTTGAACTATCTCCAAGAACTATTTCCAGGTTGGCTTCCTTTTCTATCAGATTATAGAGAGCTTCATTGTAACTAGTGAAGTGCCTTGAGGCACCACTATCAATAAGCCAATTTCCCAGTGAGTCCGGGGGAGCAGTAGTAGATAGAGCTACTGGTAGATCATATTCATCTTGCTTATTGTTAACAGTGTTAGATTCATACCTGGAATTTCTTGCCTTCTTGAATGGTTGTCCTCTTCCTTGATTTTCGGCACTTCTTTTACCTCTGCCATTTGACTTGCCATTCCTTTGATTGCCTTGAGAGGGATTTTGATCATCGTCTCGGTGTGAGTCCCTTTTATCAAGGCACTCCCTTGCACAGTGACCCGTTTTACTACAATTGTAACATCGTCCTTCTCTTCCACCCTTTGGTCCAGCCTTTCCTTTGAATTTAGCCCCGGAATCATTTCTTCTTTTAGTATGAGAAGAAAAGGCGGAGGGATGACCTTTAAGTATGGGCATTTCTTGCTCTTCCATCCTCGTTTCTTCTTGAATGCATTTGACCTTTAATTCCTCAAATCCAGGAATTACGTTATTGTTGAGAAGAGTAGTCCTGAATATATACCATTCAGATGGCAGTCCTCCAAGAGTTGTGAGTTTCATTTCCCTGTCAGGAATTACTTCCCCAATAGATAGGAGATTGTTCTTGATCTCGGTGATCCTTAAGAAATATGCTTGCATACTCTCATCTTTTCCCTTCTTAATTTCCTTCAGCTTATTTCTAAGAAACAAGACTTGATTTGTATCATTAACTTTAAATAAACTCACCAATCTATCATATATTTCCTTGGAGGTGTTCAGCTCAGATAAATAGGCCACCAAGTGCTTGTCGATAGAGTCCCGAATGATCTTCCTTGCTTTGACTTCTCCCTTGGTCCATTTGTTCCTAGCAGCAAACGGATGCATTTGATGGAGGCTCAACAATCCCGCCTCTCACATGGTCCAACACTTCTTGCGCTTCTAATGTTAAATCGAGAGACAATTTCCATCTATGATAGTCAAACTTCTCACGAAGTTTGTCTTCAGCAGGGAAGTGTGTTGAGGACCCCATGATTTATTTAAGATAGCATTGCCAACCTTCTCTTCGGTGATTGCTCTTGCTCTTGCTTGGGCTTTGTCTTCACATCAACTCTGATACCATGTTAAATTATGGTATGTTCTATGCTTAGAGCAGTTTACTTATTTTTCTCCTTATTAGCCACAAATTAGCAATCACATATACATTAAGTAAATTGCAGATAAAGCATTAAATGATCAACAGAAAACAAGCCAAGACAAGAGACATGAGATGTGGCGGCTAGCCAGGGACAAACCCCAATGCGGGGAAACCCTTTGATCAAATCTTCTTTTATCTTCAATAGTTCAGCAAAGAGAAATCGTACAAAATCTAAATTCTGTAATTTTATATCAGCAGCAACAAACACTAGATCAGAAAAGTCAAACTTGGTCAAACTAGCTGAAATTGGTCTCTAAAATACTTGGTCAATTTCCAGTCAACTTCTCCTCGAACAGCCTAAAGAACCAACCCTTGAACAACCCCAAAAGTTCAGTCAATTTGCAGAATTTTGAAGTCAACTTGCAGACCTAAACTATCACAGTCAACACCAGTCAAACTAGAGGTCAGATCACCTCGATTTTCGTGCCAAAAATTGCAGCCTGCCTAGGAGAGGCAACCACACCCAATCCGCACTTTTGGAAGGTCAACGCTTGGTCAACGCTGGTCAAAGAGATGATATGTTGCCCTAGCGTCCTTCTTTCTGAATCTTCCTTGCCCTAGGATGTCTTCCTTTCAACCACATGTGTGAGAGAGAGAGAGGCTCCTTTTATGCGTAGGAGAGAGAGAGAGATGATGAGTGAATTGAATTGGTCAAATGAGAAGAATGCTCCTTGTATTTATATGCAAACGTTGAGGTTAAATAGACATGATTGTTGGGCTTCTGAGCCTACATAAGTTTGTTGGCCGACCTTGTTGGACACCTAATCCTCTATGGGTTAGTGTGGAAGCGGAATAGACTAAGGAAGTCCAAGAGACCTTGGGATGTGAAACCCAACAGTCAAACCATGTACTATAAATGTATATCAATTGTTAATACAAAATGCACACTCATGTTTTATCTTTCATATTCTCTTTCTACCATGTGTGTGTTTCACATGGTATCAGAGCGGGCGATACCCGGCCCTACTCATATTTGAGCCATTAGTTTTATGGCCTTTCTGTGCAGATCATTTCCGCAATCAATTCTGTATTTTATGAATATTTTCTGAGCTAAATTCTAGCTGCAAACTCTGTCATTTCTCCAGCGCTATTTTTGGCTTCCCTCTGCTTTGTAATTCCCTATTCTGCCTATGTTCTGCATTGCATACAAAACACTGCTCTCTGTCTATTATTCACCTGCATATAAAAGTGTTGCTCCTCTACTCTGCTCTGACATATAATACGCTGCTGACATATAATACGTTGTTGGTATGCTGTGGTATCTGCCCTAACATATATACGCTGCTGGTACACATATAATACACATAGTTCTCAAAATCGGCCTTGCTAATCGATTACCAGCCTAACCGGCCGGTTAGCAGGCCCACCAGTAGAAACCAGCCAAAAAACCCAGTTAGAGGGAGCACTTCTCCATTTTTTGCCCTATATCGGTCCTAACCGGCCGGTTTAGGATGGAACCGGCCGGTTTCGTCCTAAACCGGCCAGTTAGGAGTCACGCCCACCGTGAGCCCAAAAAGTGACTTTTTTACTATGTTTTAGGGGTTTTGGAGGAAAACTAAGGGTGTTTTCCCTCCAAAAACACCCTCTCCAAGCCTTTAAGAGGCCCCTCTCCCTCTCATTTGTCTCACACATCTCATTTGGAGTGTTTGTGAGTTTGCTTGGGAGCATGAAGAGTGTTGAGTTTTTGTTGGAGTAGTGGAACAGCTGAGTTTAAACCAATGTGGAAAAAGTCGAAGTCGGGATTAAATCGGCAAGGGTCCAAAAGTTGAAAAAGTCGTTAAAGTCGGGAGTTTTTCGAAAAAGTCGGCAAAATTAAACGGCCAGCCAAAAAAATCAAAAAATCGGGATTTAATCGGGATTTATTCCCGACTTTTTCCACACTGGTTTAAACTAAGTAGTAGTCATCATGCCTCCAAAATCCAGAAATACTGCATGGGCTCATTGTGATATGATTGATGGCAAAATGATCTGCAAATATTGCCAAAATTCCATTCAAGGAGGGGGTATTAACAGGTTCAAGCAACACTTGGCTAGGATAAGAGGCTATGTAAAGCCATGCGGAGCACCAAACGAAATAATAGGGCATATTAGGGCAGAATACCTTCAGAAGTTCGAAACTCAAGTCACTGACCCAATAGAGAAGTTTGTGACTACAAAGTTTGGGAGTCGAGACTCAACCAACTGAGTTTGATCATGATGACTCATGAGAAGTTTCAAGTGATAATGTTGATCACTATTATAGTATTATCATATATGTAGACTTGAGTCTTGTAGTAGGCCACTGGCCCCGTAGTTTGTAGGCTTCATTTTTGCACTCTAGAGGCCATTTAGAGCCTCATTGCTTATGTATTTTTTCGATGATATGTATTGCACTCGATGCCATTTTGATATATTCACCTTTACATGGTATATAAATGAGCAATCTTTGCATATTTTGTCTCTATTGACTTGGAATCATGGTTTTAAATCTTAAAAATAGTTTTTTTCATTAAAAAATAATTATTTAATGTATGTTTCTAAAACCAGTTCGTTTAGACCAAACCAGTCCTGGTTAGACTGATTCCGGTCGGAAAACCGGTTCATTAGGTGGACTGGTCCAGTCACCGATTCCGGTTTTAAAAACAATGATAATACATTGCCCATACCGATTTAGTTTCCCATATAATACGTTGTTGTTGCTTGGAGCTTGCTCCATGCAGATGGTGTCAATATACGTTTTATTCTCTCTGAGATAGTCCGCCCTCCAACCGTTATGCTTGGTGAATATCGTTGCTCTGACTTGCCAGATGGTGGTTACTTGCAGTGGATAGCCAGCAATGGATGATGGCCTTTTGAGTTTGATTTTGAAGCATTGATTGTTGAAGGTTCTGATAGTGTCGTTGTTGGTTGTGCGTTGGAAGCATTGATTAATGTTTTCGCATTAAAGAACCTACATGTTTTACAGTAAGTAGGACATTGACAAATGCCACCGATGATCCAGACGCGAGGGAGCAGGGAGATCGCTTCTTGAAGTATGGAGGAGACTCATAATTTTGTGGTGAAGATCGAAAAGGGAAAGAAAGTGCAGGTCGGCGAGCCTTCAGTTGGCCCTGTTTACTGAAGCATTTTCTAAGTTCTTTTTCATTTCTTTTTACAATGCGTATATATGATCTTCAAAGATTTTAAAGATTTGCAGAGATTTTTTGAAATTTTGCTACGGTGTTCTTAGCATTGGAAAATATTTCTTCAGACGTTCAGTAGTTCGATACAAGATATTTGATATTTTGAGAGGTTGGTTGTATATGCGGCAAATTTGATGATGGCCTCCGCACTGCATTAAACATGGTGGCACCGCATTGTTTCATATATATCGTTGCTTTGTGTTGGTATATATATATATATATATATATATATATATATATATATATATATCGCCAATGTTTTCTTTGGTATATATATAACGCTGGTGTATAAAGAATTTCTCCAAAACACAATGTTTCATATAATGCTGGTAATGATGCATGATTGTATTTCCTCTTCGGAGCCTGCTTGAAACATTGGAGCGTTCGAAACATTGGAGCATTCGAAAGCCGATATTTAAGTTTGATTTTATTGACCTATTGTATAGAGTTGGGGAGCAAGAATTGGTTGATCTTTCGTATGCCCAGTAGAAACGAAGCGGTGGTTTTTGGCACTCGAACTGATTGTTCTTTGACTAGAATTACGAAATATTGTAACAGCAGGATGATACCAGCATCTGAACCAGATGGAGAACCAGTCCCTTAACACATTGAACTAGAGCCGTGGAGCAAGTGTATCTTTCTAATTGGAACGAATTGTAAGCATTCCAATGATGCATGATTGTATTCCTCATGATCCCCTTGCCATGCAAATCATGTCTTACTTTGTCTTTTTCGAAGGTTTTATTGTGCTAAAGGAGTGAGTTGCAAGGGCATTTGGGCAGGTTTATAGTAGGACAGACTGCACGAACTTAGTGAATGGTCCAATTAGTTGAATTATGGTGACAGTTGTAGTCACTTATCGCATGTAAATTTCATTACTATATTGAGTTTGTTGCATGAAGAAAGAAGCACATAATATCAAAGTTGCCAATGCATCCTTGGTCCATACCAGGCAGATAGTTCGATGTAGATTAAGGATGGAAGGAGAACTATGAGAAATATCGACCATTCACAAGTCATCCAAGGAAATTAAGGCCTGTGCACCACTCCAAGGCAGATTGAGGGGAATGAATGGTGATTTTTTGTCTACAATATAGAGTCGATATATTGCTGAAGAAGCATGTAATTGTCTGGATGTGGTTCTCTAAGAACAAAGGACAAACCACATTACCCTTATCATGGAAAGAATCACCTTAGTTCTGAGTCAATTTTCTGGTTGAAGGGATGAGAAGACTGCTCCAGGTTATATACATTAACTTTCCAGTTATATACGTTGTTGAACATTGTCCATAAGAATAACAATGTCCATATACATCGTATTGTCTCATTCTTTGTGTGCCTTTTGTGGAGGAAAGTTTAGTCGGTTGTATTGTCAGAACATAGTGTTGGTCATGAGTAAACTCTTATTTTTATGTAATGGATTGTAATTGGTGCTTGCTGGTTGCACACTGATCATTTGTTGCACATTTATAAAGGATATTGCTGTGTACTGTGAGTTGGTATTACTTTTCTGCACTGAACAGTAGCTGTGATCAGTTTTTAAGGTGTAATTCTGACATTGAAAAAAAAATGGCCAGAATCAATGAAGTATTATAGTTCCTCAACTTTGATATTTTCTACTGCTCATGATACATTAAAAGTCAGCAAAGTTTCTCTCACAGACATTCAGGTCTGTCTACAAAATGCATAAGAGAAAATTGATTTTTTACAGCTCGAATCTCAGCTATAGCAAGAAGAATTAAAACAAAGGAGTCATTCTGAACCTGTTTCTGTTCAGAAGATTGAAACAAACTCCCATAAAGCAACAGTTGTACATGCAGAAGCAGAAATTCAACATACACTTCCCAAGCCCATCATCAGACCTTGGGAAAAGCTTGTCCACAACAAGCACAGAACTGGTCTTGGATATGAGAAGGACTTGTCCTTTCATATTCCAGATTACAAAGCCCATTCAGTTTCAGAGTCCTGGATTACTTCATGACAGTTCATCTCCAACTGTTCCAAACTCTGCCCCTCTTCAACAACAACAGATTGTGAAATGCCAACACTGTGACCGAGTTAGCCATCTGGAAGATCATTGTTTTGATCTTCATCCATGTAAGCACTGTCATAAAACAAGTCATTCTTCGAACAGATGCTTCAGAAACAAACCTCCTGCAAGAACAAAGATTCATCCTGGATGGATCGCTTCTTGGCAATGGGCATCAACAGCCAAGAAGATATTCTAGTCACATGTCAGAACTTGTTCTAGAGTATTGAACAGTCTTGCAGTTTAGTTTTCTCCATCATCTCACCTTGTATCTGATAGGGGGGAAATGATGGTCATCTACAAGCTTCAAAGCCACATCAAGCGAGCTTGAGCCACAACCTGCCATACCAGATTCAGAGTTGTAGCAAGAGAAAAAGATGCCCTTGAGCATGCCTTCAATTGGTAATCTGGGAAACTTCCTCTAGCAGAAGACTTCAGCTTCTTGCCAGTTTCGGAAGAATTCTAGGAAAAGAATTGGGAACACTTCTTCTAGCAGAAGACTTCATCTTCTTGCCAGTTTTGGAAGAGTTCCAGGAATTGCATTAAGCATTCCAGAGTTGTTGGTCATCCTTAAACCATCACAGGTTGAGACTTCCCTTTTCAAGTTGAAGTTCTCCCTTTTATGTGGGGCAAGACCTCTCTTTCATGGTTGAAGGTTTCCCTCTTCAAAACATTAGGAGCACTTCCTCTAGCAGAAGACGTGAGCTTCATGCTGGACTTGGAAGAGTTTCGGGAACTGCACTAAGCGTTCCAGTGTTGGTGGTCATCCTTAAACCACCGCCCTTTATACCAACATTTCAGAGAGCACATTCAGCCTAGTGCTACCATAAATTTTTGCACGCTTTCTATTACAGCTCTCCTTTTGGACTCATACATAACCCTTCGGATTTGGGGGCGGGAATGTTGGACACCTAATCCTCTATGGGTTAGTGTGGAAGCGGAATAGACTAAGGAAGTCCAAGAGACCTTGGGATGTGAAACCCAATGGTCAAACCATGTACTACAAATGTATATCAGTTGTTAATAAAAAATGTACTCTCATGTTTTATCTTTCATATTCTCTTGCTGCCATGTGTGTGTTTAACAAACCTTGACAATTTGTCCATAATCAAAATAAATTCATATCTGCATAAATACTTATCAGAATCGAATGATCTTTAGATCAATCCTACACCTCTCAATGAGAGGAATCTAGGAAAAATATCAGAAGCCATAAATAAGGTGATCCACATGGAGTTTGGCCCTAGTTGCCAATTTTAACAGGCATACTTCTTAAAACACAAGAGTGAAGTCTTTGACATGTTCTTGGCCTTTAAGGCCTTTGTTTTGAAAAAATCTGGACATCAAATTCTTAAGCTAAGATCTAATAATGGCGGAGAATATGTTAACAACAAATTCATCAACTTTTGCACTGAGCATGGAATTCAATTGCAACATACTGTTCCATATACTCCACAGCAAAATGGTGTAGCTAAAAGGAAGAATTGCACCTTAAAGGAAATGGCTAATCGTATGCTTCAATCTAAAGCACTTAGTCTTAATTTTTAGGAAGAAGCAATTAACTGTGCAAATTACATAGTAAACTGCACTCCTACTAAAGTTTTAAAGAATATTACTCCAGAAGAAGCGTGGAGCTCAATTAAACCAGATATAAGTCACTTTCGTGTTTTTGGAAATGAAGCATGGGCCCATATTCCAGATGAGAAACATAAGACCTTAGAACCTAAGAGTGAAAATTTTATTTTTGTTGGATATTCTGAAGATGTCAAACGATATAGACTTCTTCAACCTAAATCCAAAAATGTTATCATTAAAAGAGATGTAAAGTTTGTTGAAAATATATCGGCCTAGGAGTCTAGGTCAGCGGATGTGCCACCTCTCTCTATCCCTTCTACTTCTGAAAATATTCTTTCTTCAGATGATGACAGTGAGGATGACAATCCTCCCCCACCTTCTCGGTATCCTCCTTCAGCTCCTCAACTTCCAAAATGGGTCCGCACTACTCAAGATGCAGCTGGTGCTCTTGCAGGTGATCCTAAAATCAGAGTCGTACACGTTCTCAGTTCGATAGAGCCTCTTCTTTACTGGCTCAAGCTTCAACAAATTATGATCCTGACACCTTTGCAAAAGCTTCAGGCCATCCAAATTGGGACGCAGCTATGAATAAAGAATATCGTTCATTATTGGCAAATGATACATGGGATCTTGTTCCTCTTCCAAAGGGACGAAAACTTGTTAGATGCAAATGGGTTTACATAACCAAGTTTGGACCAGATGGAAAAGTTGATAAATATAAAGCTCGTCTTGTTGCTAAGAATTTTTCACAGGTTGAAGGCATTGACTATACTGAAACCTTCTCCCATGTTGCCAAAATGAACTCTATCTGCCTTGTTCTTTCCCTTGCTGCCTCTTTCAAATGAGAAGTCCATCAGATGGATGTTAAATCCACCTTCTTGCATGGGGACTTGCATGAAGAAATCTATATGGAACAACCTCTTGCCTTTATACAAACAGACTCTAGCGTTGTATGTCGGCTTAAGAAATCCCTTTATGGTCTCAAGCAAGCCCCTCGGCCTTGGTATGCCAAAATGGATAGCTTTCTTTTAGATACTGGCTTTTCTAGGTGTCATACTGACAATATTGTCTACACCAAGAAAGTGGGTAAGTCTCTTATCATTCTTGTTCTTTATGTTGATGATCTTATCCTTACTGGTAGTGATCCCAAACTTATAAACCATGTGAAGTTCAGCCTTAAAAAGCAATTTGAAATGACAGACTTAGGACACTTGCATTATTTTCTTGGTCTTCAAGTCTTGCAATCCAAAGAAGGTATTTCCATTTCCCATTCCAAGTATGCTTGTGATCTTCTACACCACTTTCACATGGAAGATTGTAAGCCAGCCCCTTCTCCCTTTTAGTCTGCAGCCAAACTTCCAGTCACTTGTATTTCCCCTGAATGTGATGCTACCTTATACCATCAGCTTGTTGGAAAACTTTTGTATCTGAGCCATACCCATCCTGACCTTTCCTTTGTTGTTGGCCTTTTTGCTTGGTTTATGCAAACCCCACATGAAATTCATTGGAAAGCAGCTAAAAGAATACTTTGTTATGTTCGAGGTACAGTTCTGTTTGGGATTCATTACAATGCAGAAGCATGTCCTCTATTGGTTGGTTTCACTGATTCTGATTGGGCTAGTGACCCTAATGATCGAAAGTCTACTGCAGGTTATGTCTTCACTCTTTGTTTTGGACCTATTACATGGGCTTGCAAGAAACAAAGTGTCATTTCTCTTTCTTCAAAAAAAGCAGAGTATCGTGGCGCCGTTGAAGCTAGTAAGGAAGCCTTGTAGCTTCATCAGATCCTGTCAGAGTTTGATTTTCAGCAGCAGCATCCAACTACACTTTGGTGTGATAATCAAAGTGTCATTCAACTATGCAAAGATCGAATCCAACATCAGCACAGCAAACACATGCACTTCATCAGAAAGCTCATTCATGACCATGTTCTTGAAGTGCAATATTGTTCAACCAATGATTAAAATGCAGACATCTTTAAAAAGGCTCTCACAGAGGCGAAGTTTACTTAACTTCGATTATGGTTGGAATTCAGGAAGTTGTCACTAAGGGGGGATAGGCTCTAATGCCTCCTTCCTTCTCCTATTGTGTCATCTTTGTACATCCTTCAATCCTATCCCAAGTTGTTCTTAAGGGGGGATGTTAGGATATTCCGACACATAGGAAATAATTAAGTATAACTTGGTCTAGTGTATAGTTAGGTAAAGTGTGTCTCTTTAGTATGTATTTTTTGTAAATTACAATTCGATGGTCACGATATGTTCTAAACATGAAATGATCCAACAGTTCATTCTCTCATCGGTATCACTGATACTTGATCCATGGCTTAACACTCGATTGGTCCATGATCTCTATTTAAAGAGCGTGGAGGGTCATTTGTTAGGTGACCGTTCATGAGAGAAGCTTATGTAAATTTTCTTTCTTTTACATTAATAAATTGCATGAAGTGGCCGCGTTGGCTTAGGCCATGCATTGTTTCCCTCTTTGAGGATTTTAACCACGTCAAGAATATTGGTGTACCGATCTATGATCTATTTGTGAGCGATGTTCTTTGGTGTTCTATCTAAGGAACTTACCCTGTAAATTCCTACAAAAATCAATATGGGGCTTGTTTTATAAAATATATAAATAATTGACATTGAAATATTTTACTTATGATTTACATTCTCCACATTAAAATGTTAATACATGCTCCCTCATATTTGGAAGTAGAAAACATCTCTCTCTCTCTCTCTCTCTCTCTCTCTCTCTCTCTATATATATATATATATACACGCATTGAATTATTTATTTTTGTTATTAATATATTTTTAAATGTTACATGTTCGCTCCATATTAAACATTGAAGGAATTACAAATGTCCTTCATAACTTGAATTAAAAAGAACCAATTAATGGATTAAGCACTATGTCACTCTTTCTCTTTCTATATTTATATATTTGATGTTAAAAAAATTTTACTCAACATACATATTGAAATATTTGATTTATGAAGCACATTATACTTTTTTTTGTTATTAATATTTTTCAAATATTATATATGAACTGCATATTAAGAATTGAATAAATTACACATCTCCCTTACAATGGAATGGAATGCGAAAATATAAGAAAATTTAAATTTAAATTACTTTATTTTTCTCTATACAAGGCTGATATAAAATAATGTTATTTAATGTTTTATTTATGGATGACACTATTTTTTTGTTATTTATATACTTTTGTTTTAAATATTGCATGGCAACTAAACACAAAATGAAATGCACATCATATAATATCAATAATATTATTTTTACATGCCATCTATCAACCCCATATTAAGTAGTCGAGGAATTACATATCTCTCCTATTAAAAACTAAATTAATTTTTTTATACTTTCAATTACTTTATATTTCTATAGAAAGTTGATATAAAATTAAAGAGGGAATTGAAGTATTTTATTTATGATCAACATTGATTAAAGTGACGTTAAAAACAAATGAATCAATGGTGCTTTTTATAAACCAGATATAAAAGAAATATAAGATTGTATAAAAGTTTTAAGCAATCTTAATCCAATCATTACAGGGATAAATGATCAACTTTAAAAGCAAAATGCTTGCAGCTTCAAGAAAAAGAAAGAGAAATGTCATAATATGCCAAATGCATTAAACAAACTAACTTGAAAAAAAAAAAAGAGCTAAGAAATTCAAGAAGAGTGTATTAATTATACTTTAGAAGCATTAAAAAAACAATTTTGGAGATGGTAATTTACAGCATATTTTTGGCACATGAAATAACTAAAAATAAATAAATTATTTGAATAAAGGGGAGTCAATCATTTATTTTGACTAAAGGAAAAAATCACGAGGAATAATCGAGAAAAAAATCTCAATGAATATCTATATAACCTCCAGAAATATTTTCGAAGAAGAAGAGATGGCCCTAAAAGATGCTTTAAGATTGAAAGAAGAGTGAGCAGTGGTTTAAACTTTAAAATCTTATTTCCTTTGAAATAGAGAGCTAAATATTGTGAATTAGCTTAGAACTCCTAAAATTTACAAGGTAAAGATTGACATAGAATTTCTAGTTATAATAATTAAAAATTTGATTTGACACTTACTGAAATGAATAATACCTTGGGTTTTCACAAGCATAAACTTGACTCTAACAAGTTCATGCTTTACTCTACTAATTTCCAAACAGAAGCTCTAACAAGGCAGGTGATTTTAACCATTAAGTTGTTGTATTATGTTCATCTTGTCATGCCATACATCTTTTCATGGATACCGTCAATGGAATTGAGGCAATTGTCGACTATTTGCAACTTGTAAGAACAAATTAAACTCCTAGATTTCAAATACAAGAAGATGATCTAACAGATATACATGCATAATTAGATTTGGCAATAACTACTTACATAATTAGAGTAACACAGCATCAACTTTAGATTTGAAGATCAATATCATCTTATTGGAAATTATTGTAATGCCAGATTCATTGGCTGCACATGGAAACAAACCAGAGGAGACACCAAAGAGTCACGGTGATACTAGTTACCTTCGTGCTTCCAGTAAAAGAGACCAATGGGATTCTTCCATCTTCAGCTATCGCCTGCCCAATCTCTGCACCACCACAGATGCAGGTGAAAATGGCACCAGGCAAACCATTTCTCTCTAACACCTCGGCTATGAGTTTTGTTGTCGCTATAGTGATCAATGGTGTAGTAGGAGCACCTTTCCTGCATCACATGAGAAAAGGGACTCATTATCAACACACTCCAGAACTTTACAATACCAATACTCTGCTCTTCAACAGGACTATACATTATTTCATTCAAAGAACCGAAAATTGCTGCTAAAAGATGAAATCCTCAGTTAAGAACAGCACCTTATTTTACTAAAGTATTAATAGACTTAAGATAAGGTAGGATCAACAATTTTAAGATATTGGGGTGAGTATTTTTTGACTGTAGGTCTCAGCAGCCAAATCTGAGACCAATTCTGTGCCATGAAATGTGTTACTACACAAAACAAAATATTAATCATTTTGGGAAGAGACTATCAAGTAATATATATATATATATATATGAAGTGACACATGACTTAACACAATGAAATGTCCCATCAATCTCATTACCTGTCAATGTCAATGCATATATATGCCATCAATAATCATATCATTCAGTTTCATCTTTTTAATTATTTAATGATCCCAGATGGATTCCTGTTGTCTATGCTTTATGGATTCCAGTTGACTATGCTCCGTAGGTTGGAGGTTGGATATTTCTTCACTAAATAAACATTTTCACGTTGGATATTTCTTTACTAAATGAACATTGTTCATTTCAATAGTATCAGGCCCAACCCCAATTCTGGCCTCTGGCCACACTTTTTATCAGATCTCACTTGATTTGGTTTTTGAGCATAATGTTTTTTTTTAAGAGTTTCTCCCATTACCGGATCTTTCACCATAATTGGTTTTTGGCCACTTACATTTCAAAAGTTTTGTTTAAAGAAACTTTGTCATACATTAAAAAACTAAGTTCAGTCCAAACATTAGAATGAATACAGACATTGCAATTCAAAAAAGCCCAAAAACGAAATAAATATTGAATTAGGTTTCATATAATTAGGAACAAAATCACAGATTTGGACTGCTTTTAGCATAATTTCTAAACCCTGCATTGGTTGAGCTTAATTGTAGTGAAAAATACAAAGCCAAGCCTAACAATCTTGATTCAATCCCTACAGGGCAGCGTTTTTATGGTATCAGTTACCAATTTTGGGGACGAAAGTTAAGGAGTGCCACCTTACTGAATTGGCATTTGTACCAACCATAAAATGTGTTAACGCAGCAGAAAAGAAACAAAAGAAAAAACAGGCTGCCACTAATCAATAAAAGAAACAACCTATTAAGTTATAATCGAATTCAAGACTTGTATTTTGTCCAAATTTCCAATTGCACAGTGGGAGTCTGAGAACAATCCTTGGGGAATTTGAACTTAATGTCAGCATCAACCGTTAATTGCAAAATAACAACGAAACAAGCGAACCCCACTGCAGCCAATTGCCACCGTGGACGTTAAAATTGGCTTGTGAGGAAACATGTGTTTGAGGAAACTTTGAGTTGCGGGCATTGTATATCAAGGTGTTCATTTGGGAAGATCTACTTTCCATTGGAGCCATGACTACTCGGACCAGGCACAGTGATATCTTGACAGTTGGACTCAATGAGATTTATCACTTTTTCATTGGATGTGACAATATTAATTTAAAAAAATCCCAAGATGCATCCCTTGGGATGGAAAATTATATTCAAAAGTTTGAAAGAGTAATTTATAGAAACCAAATGGTGAATCTGTCATAAAGTTTCATGATATTAAGTTTAGACGAAGAAGAAATTATTTTAATGTCCACGAGGCTAAAGATAGTCTACGGGACAGATCAAGGTTTACATGGGAGTGGAAGCAGGAGCGGGAGTGGGAGAGGGGAGCGACATTTTCAAAAGCTCCTAGTTTGGGAGCGAATCGGGAGCTAATTTTTACATAATATATATTTTTTTTATATTTTGCTGCATATATGTCAACAAAGCATGTAGAATGATGAATTAGATATAAAAAACATAAGAACATGGATTGAACCATATAACATCAATCATCTAGAAGTTATAATCCTCATCAACCACGTCCTCAAGTTCGTGACATACAACATATCGAGTCTCATGATTCATCAATCTTAAAGTTTCAAGCTCTCAAAATTCAATGTATAACATTTATCATCATTGATCACTAAATTTGTTTCCAAGATGATTTCTTCATACTTCGGCCCTTCCATATCCTTCTTTGTGTTGCCCTTCCTTGATGAAGTCACCTTAGCTCTGATACCATGTTGAGAAATCTAGGGCAACTAGATTAGGTAATTTCTCTTACTTTGATAACTGCTAGTGATGTATTTTTACCTTACTTGATTAACTTCTTCTTCCTTTATTATTATTAGTGTTCTTTATCATCAAACAGCTACCAAATCATAAAGAACAGTGAGACAATAGGACACAACATGTAGGCAATCAACCAGGGCCAAAACCTCTCCAACTAAGAGGAAAACCCATCAAAATTCTTCTCTTCTTATAGAACTTCAATTGACGAATTCCAAGACCTATAACCCTTGACCAAGACCCTCCAAGACCAAGTCAACTTTTTCCTTCTTGAACGGCTTCCAGCAACAAACTTCACCCTTCCAACAAAACTTCTCCAACAACTTCAACCCCACCAACAATTTTGCAACTTCTACCTCGATGCAGCTTTGACCTAACAGCTTCATAGCTTCGACCTAGAAGCAGCTTCAACCTAGAGGTAGCATAGCTTCGACCTTGCAGCTTCACAATTTCGATGTTGCAGCTTCACAACTTTGATGCAGCTTCCCAACATCGATGCAGCTTCAAAATTTCGTCTTGCCTAGTAATTGTAGAAACCCTAACAAAAGAGAGAGAGAGAGGCCCAAAACTTCGAACTTGTTCTTCTTCTCCTTCTTCATCCTTTTCCTGCTTCTTTCTTGTGGAGATCGAACTTGCTTGAGTGAGTATCCAAATGAGGTTGAATTCCTTCTTATTTATAGGGGCTTGTGAGGGGTACAAATTGCTATCTTGAGGCTGACTTGTCCCTTCATGTAGGCCGACTTAATCTTTGTGCCATGACGAGGTCTTGGAGGGTCCTTTGACTCTATTTTGACTCAATAACATGACCAAATGGGTCTTCAATACATGACAATGACTCAATTGACTTTATGACAAACCAGAGTTCCGGGGGAGTGCCCCCCCCCTCCCCCCCGGAACCTGCTCACCATCCACGCTCCAGGCTGGAGCGGCTTGGGAGCGGGTCGGGAGCGCGCGAGCGAAAATTAAAGCCCGAGAGCGATCAGGGAGCGATTGCTCCCGATCGCTCCAGGGCTTTAATTTTCGCTCCCAGAGCGACAGGCGCTGCTGCCGAGAGCAAAAAGCACGCAAAAAAAAATTCCGACGCCAAAAAAAAAAAAATCTTTTAAATTTTTTTTTGATTTTATAAGGGCTTGGGGGGCATTTTTAGTTCATTGTGACTTGAAAGAGCTAGAGGAGAGCCAAGGAGATTGTGCAAAGGAGCGAGGAAGAGCGAGGAGCGAGCAACGAGAAGCAAGGAGCAAGCCTGCAAGGAGGTTAGTATTTTAGTAGGTTAGTAAAGTTATAACTTATTTTTAGATTCTAGAATCATGAATCATGAATCTAAATAAATAAAATTAATAAATAGTAAATAGTAAAACTAAATACATTTTTTATTTTATCATTCCCATTCCCATTCCCATTAAATTTTGCAGATTTAAAACTACAAATTTCAAATATCATGGCCCTGGTTATATTTCTTGGCATTTTCTTCTTCTTGGTCCCTTTTCTGGTTATTATGGTGCTGGAGAGTAGGAAAATGAGGGGTCAAAATGAAGAGGGGGATCAAGAAGGGGGACAAAGTGGATTTGATGAAAACCCCGGTGAGGAGGAGCTGGACGAGGGTGAACATGACTCTCAAAAAACTAAACAAGACCAAATCCCATTCTGGAAATATGTTAACAGGCCTGAAGCAGGGAAAGGGGGTGGAACCACTAAATTTCATTGGCTCCATTGCAACAATAATTACATAGGTTCATACACCCGTACCAGAAAACACCTCTGTGGGAAAAGGCCATGGGATGGAGATAAACAAATAGGAATCAAAACTTGTGCAGCCGTGTCAGCAGCAAATAGAGCCAAATACATAAGGGAAGAGGAGGAATCCCAATACAAATCTAAAAAATCAAAGGTTTTCTTTGAACCAAGCTCACAATCAAAAGCACAAAGAACTCCTTCAACATCCTCCCAAGGCAGTGGATATGGAGGCATAGGGTCACCAGCTTTAAGGCGTAGAACCATATCAGATTTCCTCGATGAGGGGTGTAGGAATGATGTGGATTCAAAAGTTTACAAGTTTCTCTATGCATGTGGGATACCATTCAATGTTCTTCGCTCACCTTATTGGCACGAAATGGTTTCTGCCTAAAAAAATGCCACTAAAGGATACAGAGCCCTGGGTATGACAGGCAAGAACCATTGGAACTTGATCATGAAAAAGAAAAAAATATCAACATTCTTTGAATAGAGACAAGTTCTTGCACTGACCATGGGGTGTCCATTGTATCTGAGGATGACAAATGTAAAAGGCAAGCCATTGATAATGTCCTCGCTGTTCGTTAGTGGTGCATCTTTCTAAATGCATATGATTACTTACAGAAAGTTCAAAACCGAATCACATTGCGAAGCATTATTGAAACAATTGACCCCGTATGGGCCATACAATGTCATCCAAGTCATCACTAATAATGCTCCTAATTGTAAGGCAATGGGAGCAATTATTGAGGATAAATACCCCAACATATTTTGGTCTGGGTGTTTGGTTCACACATTGAACCTTTTGATGCATGATGTTGTTAAGAACAAAAATGAACAATACAAATGGATTGGTATTAAAGGAAAGGGCTACAAATGCAGCAGACAGGCAAGGTTTTGAACTGGTGGAGGAGGTCGCTCTTGATGGTATGTTTTGGTCAAGTATGAGGCAAGTATTGGAATTCACCAAGCCCATTTATCACATGATTCGGTTTGCAGATACAGATAAACCAGTGACTGGCAAGGTGTATGAGCAGATGGATACCATGTTGGAGCAAATAAAAGATATTTTTCATAACAATGATCTCGACTTGTACAAACTGATTCACAATTGTGTCTGTGTATGGTGGAATAAACTTAATCTTCCACTACATTGTTTGGCGCATATCCTTATGCCAAGATACTACTCTACATCTTGGTTGGGCCAACCTACACCAGGGGGTGGGGTTAGGACCAAACCCCATTTAGATGCAGAGGTAACTAGAGGATATTTGGATGCATTAGAAAAGTTGATACTTGACAGGGAGGAATGTGCAGTTGTGCGCCTTGAAATAGGCAGATACTTCAGTGGCAATGGTTTGTTTGGTACCTTCCATGCAATGGAAGACAGAGACATATTTGATTCTCTCACATGGTGGGAATCATATGGCAGCCAGGGACTTTTGCCAAAATTGGCAAAAAAAGTTCTTTCACAAGTTGTAAATACTTCTTCTGCAGAGAGGTGTTGGAGCACCTACAGCTTCATACATAATGTGAAAAGAAACAGACTCAATGAAAACTGGGCAGAAAGCTTGGTTTATGTGCACTACAACTTGAAGTTGTTGAATCATTACTGTGATCGGGCTTATGAGGATCCAACATATAAAATTTGGGACAACCACCCAAAGGATGACAATTTGGAGGATGGCACTATACATCTTGAAGAATTGGAGGAGGAACTTATAAGGGGTGAAGATGAAGCAGCTGCAACAGCCATGCCACCTCCACCATCCAGTAGCAATGCTCGAGTTCTGAGTCTTGTTCCTTTGTTGTCGCCACCTCCATATACAACCTCACATGGAGGGCATGTGCTTTCTAGTTCTGGTCGTCGGTCTGTGTGGGAGACTCCTAGAAGACCACCACGACCTGCTCATACAGGAAACTCTCATGGCAAGGGCCACATGTAGATTTACAATTTACTTGTCTTTTCTAGTTTCTATTAGTTTTCATAACTGTTGAGTCTTGAGTCCATGACTCTTGACTCTTGACTCTTTCATATCATAATGATATTTTTTGTAAACAATATATGATTGTGACAATGAAAGTTTGAAGTTTGAAGTTGGCAATTATAACTCATTGGTAATGATTGTGAATTATGAATATAATGCTTCGTGAAAGACTAAAGTAGTTTCATTTCATTTCATTATTCATAATTCATTTTATAACATTTCATTTCATGTTAACAGTTAGAACTTACAAATATCTAAGATATTATTTCTTGTAATGGTTAAACTTAGCTTACAAGTACAACTTTGGTGATCAATGATGATAAATGTTATATATTGAATTTTCAATTTTGAAAGCTTGAAGTTGAAACTTTAAGATTGAATTTGATGAATCATGATTCACGAGACTCAATATGTCGCAGTTGTAATATGTATGTTACTAACTTGTGGACATGGTTGCTGAAGAATATAACTTCTAGATGATTGATGTGATATGGTTCAATAATTAATCTATGTTTTTTAATGTTTTTTATATCTAATTCATCATTCTACATGTTTTTGTTGACATACATGTATCTAGAATTAAAAAATATAAAAAATATATATATTTTTAAAAAATCGCTCCGGGATTCTCTCCCAAACCAGGAGCTTCTGAAAAATGTCGCTCCCGCTCCCGTTTTCACTCCCGCTCCCCGCTTTCGCTCCCACTCCCAAGTAACATTGACTAAGAAGGAACAAGCGAGAAAATCCTCTAAGAGATCAAATTCCAAGTGTGACGATGATGAGAGACTAAATAAGGTCTCTCATATTTATACATGTCCAATCAAGTCTAACTTTAGCGTAAAGGCCCTCTTAGTTCTGAAATGATGAGCAAAGACTAATTGAGGTTACAAGCCAACCTCACAACCAATGTTAAATCATAAGAAAACACAAACAATAGGGTCAAAATGATGATAGCATCCATGTGTAAGCCTCCTTGAGGCATGTGTTGAGCTCTCTTAGTGCCAAGTTGAGTGAAGTGGGTTCCATAAATCATCCTCTAGGGGTTGGCCCCTATATCTCTATGCAAATCATCGTGTGGACCCTAGTTTTGTGTTTGGGGCACAAAATGGATCTCATGGGTCTCTTGCTGATAGAGTAAGTCAATTATGCTCCAGATCTCAGAGAATGATACTACCCTCCCATGTCTCAAAGGTTGAGACAAACCTCATCTAGGTCTTTAATCAGCTGCCAAACAATGTGTACACTACTAAGTCGGCTAGGGCATGCTCGTCCAACTGCATCATCTCGTGAATAATGTGGGTCAAAGCTCAGATTGTTGTGTGTTGATTTTTGTAACTATGGTCGGTCTTCATAATGTACATTTTGGTCCTTCTTGTATTTGTAGGCATGTTTTTCATGCTAGAGTCAAAAAGGAAAATTTAAAAGACATGTTCTTGACGTCGGTTGAAAAAGAAAAGAATTTAAATATTTTGGCCCTGCTCTCGCCTTGCTTCCACACCTAGATTAATGTGCGAAAAATCCTCAACCCCACAAGGTGTGATCTGGGTGGCAAACTAAGAAGGGGTTGTTACCTAATCCCAACTCTCTTTGTTAAATCTCTCTCCTAGTTAAGCTAGAGGGGGTGGTCCCTAATGAAGGTTAATGAATGAAATATCAGTTTTCTAAGAGACTAAAGTAAATGGAAATCTTACCAAAGATAACTTGATCCCAAGATATAAACAAGAAAGTAAATACATATGAGCAATATTCAATGGTTCATGCAAAAGATAAAGAAGATAGATTAATGCTTAAACAAATAATTGCTCAAAGTAAATGACAAGTCCATGCACAAGCAAAGATCCTCCCTCTAAATGAGGGGGCGAGATACCATGGGGGAAACTCCCAAGCTCGCTCAAGAAAAAAGAATTTTTTTATTAGAGTGATATTACAATGAAGAAAGTCTTCCTTAGGCTGCCAATGAAGCAAGAGGAAATTTTACAAAATAATCACTTATAAGAACAATATTTCCTCTTCCTTAAAAGGGGAAAAACTTAGCACTTGAGCTACAAAAGGGTCTTTTGCAAATCTGAAAATAAATGGGACTGTTTTGCAGCAATAGATCAGCCTTGAAGAAGTGGGATATGTGCTTGAAGAAGAGGGAAGGATCCTCCTCAAGCCCACGGCCTTGTTAAGGGAATAAGACAGCCTCGATATCAGCGTAAGGTCTTTTCAAAATCTGCCCAAAAAGATGCCCACGGCATCTTTGAATATCGATCTTGAAGTATATGCCCAAGGTCTTGCAAAAAACTTGTTAAATGTTGTAAACAATAATTCCCGCAAGTTGCTTCAAGAACAAATTAGTGATGGTTGCAAGACAAATCAAGCGTTAGCTATGAAACAAGTAAGGAAAAATGCAATGTATATATGTATAATATAATCTACATGGGCTAAGCTAATGAGTATAAGTAAACTCTCCTCTTTGCTTAGCTATCATTAAGCTCCTTTATAACAATGAAGCATAAGATTTTGGGAAATAAATTTTAAATGGATTATGCTTGAAATATGACCAAAGGCTAAAAATCCTTGCAAGACAAATCGAAAGATGAGGGCTTGAGAATTAACAAATGTGGGATCTCCTTCAAATATTTTCAAGAATGTGTTGGTTCCTCCAAGAACTTCCCCTCATGCTTGAAGCTTGATCCAAGGAAAAGTCAAATTCACATAGTCAAATTAGATCCATATGGGTTTAATCACATGTAATGACGAGAAAATTTTAGAGATATATTGGACATCAACTAAAGCGTTCTCTATCTAGAGCAAGTAAATAAACCTCATGCCAATGTAAGACAGTTATACATCAACACAACATGAAAAGCATAATGGAAATAATAGCATAATGAAATGGGTAGACAAATGAAAGAAAATGATCAAAATATTACCATACACGATGAGAACAACACCTTAAATGTAACCCCAAAGTCTTTATTGATATTGCAATTGTACAAAATAGCAAAGCTTCTTCAAGCACAAGAGCGCGTTTCAATGATGCCAAATGAGAGCTCAAAGTTCATTTAAATAAAGAAATGCGAGCAAATCCCAGTGCCAAATCAAATGGCAAGTGACGTGGAGGAGATCCAAATGAGGCAAAATCAAATTCCAAGTGGGCTAGCGATGTACAAGTGGAAAGTAGGTGTATGCTAGTGGAGACATATCCACAAATATTTCTATCAAATCTCCAACCTAAAGACTACACATGCATTGATCTTTTGACTATCCTACATGGATATTTGGCATGTGCATATAAGTGTTGGCTGGTTTATGCATAGAATATAGTGAGGTGGGGTCCTCACTTTATCAACGCTTCAAATTTATATAACATGCCTTGCACTTTAATTCCACCATTATTTAAATTAAATTAACTTTTGAAACTCAAACATTTCATTGTGCTTCATGAACTTCAACATGGGACCTGTTACCCACATGAAAAGCATAATGGAAATAATAACATAATGAAATGGGTAAACAAATGAAATAAAATGATCAAGATATTACCATACACGATGAGAACAACACCTGAAATGTAACCTCAAAGTCTTTATTGATATTGCAATTCTACAAAATAGCATAGCTTCTGCAAGCACAAGAGAAGCTCTGCTATTTCGCTCTGCCAAATGAGAGCTCAAAGCTCATTTAAATAAAGAAATGGGAGCAAATCCCAGCGCCAAAGCAAATGACAAGTGGTGTGGAGGAGATCCAAATGAAGAAAAATTGAATTCCAAGTGGGCTAGCAACGTACAAGTGGAAAGTATGTGTATACTAGTGGAGACATATCTCCACAAATA
Source organism: Pinus taeda (assembly GCA_000404065.3). Lineage (NCBI taxonomy): Eukaryota > Viridiplantae > Streptophyta > Pinopsida > Pinales > Pinaceae > Pinus > Pinus taeda. The sequence continues at coordinate 4,965 of APFE031185059.1, read as the reverse complement.
TTTCTATCAGATCTCCAACCTAAAGACTACACATGCATTGATCTTTTGACTATCCTGCATGGATATTTGGCATGTGCATATAAGTGTTGGCTATTTATGCATAGAATATAGTGAGGTGGGGTCCTCACTTTATCAACGCTTCAAATTTATATAACATGCCTTGCACCTTAATTCCACCATTATTTAAATTAAATTAACTTTTGAAACTCAAACATTTCATTGTGCTTCATGAACTTCAACATGGGACCTGTTACCCACATGAAAAGCATAATGGAAATAATAACATAATGAAATGGGTAAACAAATGAAAGAAAATGATCAAGATATTACCATAAACGATGAGAACAACACCTGAAATGTAACCCCAAAGTCTTTAATGATATTGCAATTGTACAAAATAGCAGAGCTTCTGCAAGCACAAGAGAAGCTCTGTTATTTTGCTCTGCCAAATGAGAGCTCAAAGCTCATTTAAATAAAGAAATGGGAGCAAATCCCAGTGCCAAATCAAATAACAAGTGGCGTGGAGGAGATCCAAATGAGGCAAAATTGAATTCCAAGTGGGCTAGCAACATACAAGTGGAAAGTAGGTGTACGCTACTGGAGACATATCTCCACAAATATTTCTATCAAATCTCCAACCTAAAGACTACACATGCGTTGATCTTTTGACTGTCCTGCATGGATATTTGGCATGTGCATATAAGTGTTGGTTGGTTTATGCATAGAATATAGTGAGGTGGGGTCCTCACTTTACTAACGCTTCAAACTTATATAACATGTCTTGCACTTTAATTCCACCATTATTTAAATTAAATTAACTTTTGAAACTCAAACATTTCATTGGGTAGTATGCATAGAAGAATTTTTTCTCCTAGATGGTCCTCAGTTGGTAGCCAACAACCACTAGATAGCTTGATGTACCATTATCTCTGCCACCTGAGTCAGCCATGTGGTCTCTTACCCATCTATTATGATCGTATGTTTGAAGGTGGGCCTCCCAACCCCAAAGGTATTACTTTTCATTGGTATAATTGAGTAGTTTTCTATACTTATCATGGACACTTTTAGGTATGGATTGGTGGGGAGATTTGGTGGAAAAGGTGGGCTAGGTTTGTACTCTTGTCTCATCTGCCCAATTTGGTCGTTACCCTTATATCCTAGTCTCGTGGGATCTCCTTTACTAGCCATTAGCTTTAGGGTTGGCACTACGTGGAAAATCCTGATTTTGGCTGCGTGGTCCCGCTTCGTGACACCATATACATCACCCTCTTCCACTCATTCTAACCCCATTCATCATTTTTCCCATTAAGGTCCACATGCGTCCACTGGGTCCACATAGGGTTAGCCTCCCCTTCCCCTTCTCCACACCTTGTGTCGGGCCTAGAACGATGCCTTAGAGGTTGATGCAGCTAAAAAGAAAAGAAAAGGTATAATTTGGCCACTCTCAACAAAAATTGTACCACAAAATACAAAAGATGGTCGAGACATACAAATTTAGTACGTGGGAAAAAGTCAAACATGAGCTCTACCCCTTATTTATGGCCATCACCCTGGTTCCTGTGGACCCTAGATGAGCCCCCTTCCACATTAAGGAACCCATGGTTGCCTCAACCACTGGTGGGCAACGAAATGCCCCACCTTAAAAGAGCATGCTTACTGTTATATCCTACACATCATGCTCTTATCCCCTGCAGCATCAAGCAGTTTTGAAGAAAAATCAATCAAAAGGAAAAAGGCATATGAAGAAGGGTGGAAAAACAAAGGTCAGGGTAACTCATGTACCATGATTTGCTCCCTCCTACACTCATTTATCCAAGTGTGGGCTTCCCTCATTATAGCTACCTTGACATGTGGCCTGGAGCATTCCCTCGATCCCCACTCAGTTCCATCACTATATCACATGCCACCTACCACCTGATGGATGTACCACAGACATGTTGTTGAAGAAAATGTAACTAGGTTCGGTTTTCATTATGACTTGTAATTATAATATTATGTAAAAGAAGAAACAAATTATTATTATTCCTTGCATCGTGGGTTTCCTGAGCAAGATGTGTTTACCATAGGTAAAAGACTTCTTCTTGATGTCTTTAGGATTTTATGTCTTAACATAAGTATTATAGAAGTCATGTTGTAAAAGATCTACTCTCCAATAACGAGTGTCTCTGTCCCCTTGCAAATCGGCTAAGTAAAGACAGTGATCTCCTTGTATGATATGTCAGCCTAGCTTAAGGCTCTCATGTCGACCAAATAAACCAACGTTGGCTGCTATATTTAAGAAGTGACGATGCAATACACCAAGGGGACTTCAGATCATCTCTAAACAAGACAACGAAGAAGTAGTAACGCAATACACAGTGAACGAAAGTGATACATATCTCAGGAAGTTGTTGAAGAATCTAGGACAAGTAGGATTAATGTGATTCTTCTTGACTTGATAACTATTTGTGAGGGATTTTTCATTTTCTTATTAGCGCAATTTTCTCGTTGACATTATTAGAGTGTGTGTTACTTATTTCATCAAATAGCCACCAAAACAAAGAGACAAGAACACAAGAAGTTGGCATCCTGCCAAGGCCAAAACCTCTCCCTCTTGGAGAGGGAAACCGACACATAATTCTTCTTATATAGATTCCAATTGACGAACATGACCATGACCCTAGACCTAGATGAGCCTCTCCAAGGCCAATACATCAATCCTCTTGATGGCCACTGTTGAGATCTTCGTTTTCATTGTATCATTAAGATCTTTGTTTCTGCTACAACACCATTACTGCAACTTTACCAAGATATTCATCATGAGATCATTACTACTGTTCTATTGTTCATATTTTCAATGAGATCTTTTACATTTCTGATATCATTATTAATACTATGAGATCTCGTTATTGAGATGTATATAAATATATCTATGACAGTTGCATTGAGATCCTTTCGTGATCAATACTTGCACCGAGATCATGACTTCATTTAATTCATGTTGAGACAGAGTATGCTTGCACCAAGATCATGACTACGTTTAGTTGATGTCGAGACAAAGTATGCTTGCATCGAGATCATGACTTCATTTATCTTTCGAGACACAGTATGCTTGCACCGAGACCCTGTTTAGTTCTTGAACAGAAAAATCTTCTAATACGCAGAATAAATATATAAATATTTTATTAAAAGAGATGAAAATTACAGATGATGATGATTTACAATGGGTTGCCTGGCTTATATACCGCCATGGGCACCCTTTGGGAAGGGCATGATTATGATCGTGCCCTTTCGTCTAATTAAAATTAAAATTAAATAATAAACCTAAGTTAACTAATTTTTTTACATAACATTGCCTTCCTCTCGAAAGAACGCTTTGTCCTCAAAGCATAAGTAACGACGGATGTTGTTGAAGAATGATTCATTCTCCCAGAAAGTGTCTTCTTCGGGTAAGTCCTTCCACTTGATCAGATATTCTAAGATGATCAAGGTCGCACATTTTAAAAGGTGTTGGATTAATCTCTCAAGTTTTGTTTTTTGGTGATGTGGATATTGGTATGGCTTGACGTTGACAGGGTCTAATCTTGCCTTGACTTCTATTGTATGCTCAATTTCCCTATTAGGCGGCATCTTCATAGGTAGGTCTTGAAATACTTTTTCATGCTTCCGAATCAGATCTTGTATCTCTGGTGATTCTTCTCTAGTCATATTTGCAGATAACATTTCTAATTGATGATATTGTACTGCATAAGTAGGTGCTCTTTTTCGACTCAGCTTCATCATCTGAGATGATGATACAACATGATTTCCTGGTGCTGGAATCCATGTAGTTTGTACTTCTGACCTCCCCATTTGAATTTTATAAATTGTAATTGATGGTTGGCGGCATAAGTACTTAAAGTTCGTAGCCATTGGATGCCTAAGACTACATCTACTCCTCCTAATGGTACCGTGAAGAACGGAGACTCTAATTTAAAGTCTTGAATCTGCAAATTGACTTTATG
>APFE031185058.1:752-26575 GCA_000404065.3 Pinus taeda | reverse complement strand
CTTCTAGGATTTTAGAATAGAGTGCTATTTTACTTATTGTTTTTTGTTTTTATACAAAATCCACTTTAACGCTTTTTCTTTGTATAGACATCATTTTACCTAACCTAGTCCCATTGACTTACTTTAGTGGTAGTTTGTTGGAAATTAATACATTTATCTTATTTGCATATACAACTACAACATTTTGAAAAGAGTTTATCCAAGTTACTAAGGAGGTATAGTAGAAAAATTCAAAACAATTTTTTTTCCATTGTTGACTTTACTCAATTTTAATTGATGAAAGTACTAATTAAAATATGGAGCAACATTTGATTATATATATTACATATTGAAAAATGAAGGAAGAAGTCAATATATAAAAAAAATTAATGCATGTTTCAATTAAAGGATCAAACAACTCAGTTTATGTATGATGATATGGGAACTCTTTTAGCAGAGATGGATATATGTTTGATGAAGTTAGTTGGACTTGGTTGTAAAGGTCCATCTTTCACTAGGGGTATTCATGAAGGTTTATCTACCGAGTTTTGTTGAGATGATCCTCATTTATTAGATATCTGTTGCATAACTCATAGGGAAGCATTAGCAACAAAGGATCCTTCATCTCATTTTCTAGAGTTGCAATATATTGAAAAATTGCAAACAAATTTTACTCATGGCTTGGGAAATTTGCTAAGAGATAGAGAATTGAAAGAACTATTGGAACCATTTCAAACCACTAAGTTAGATGTGTTACAAATTCATCATATCAGGTGGCTCTCTAGAGGCAAGGTCATCGAAAGACTTATTAAACTTATGCTTGCTTTGTTAGAAGACTAGGAGTTAGTGGAGAAACAAATGTATCAATTGGCAATCACTTTTCAAGTACAAATTTGCATTCATTACTTGTAGATGTGCTCAATTAGTTAAATAAGTTGAATCAAAATTTCAAAGAGGACCATGTTGACATTAAACCTCTATCGGAACTACTTTAGATGTTACTATTAACATGCTTTGTAAACATTTTTTAGGAGGCATACTAGGAGTAGATGCAGTGCGCATATCATCTTTTTTAATCAAAGCACTAAGAGGAATTCTTGAGTTTGCAAATGGCATAGGTATGGTATGTTTACAACATTGAAGTTTGAAAGTTTGCCAAAAATACATATATCATGCACACTAGATGATTGATTTCTTTTGAAAAAAGGTTTTGTTATGAAGGTGATTGAATCTCTAGATAGGAGGTCCATAGATTTACCTATATTTAATGCTACTCAATTTTCCACCTCGTCATTATTACAATGAAATTGATGATAAGGGATCTCAAATAAAACGGTTGAAATGTTTATGTGAATAACTTAGTGTTGGGTACTCACCTACTATGCAGATTGCTAAATGTTTGGGTGAAATGGATGAATTTATTTGTACTATTTATAAATCGTGACACCCCCCCCCCCCCCAAAAAAAAAAACATATGTTTAGAGCATAAGATCTATGTGGAGATGAGCATGAATGGTTTGGAGGCTTTCCTTGTTTGATTCAATTATGGAAAATCTATTCTTATTATTCTAGCAAGTACAATAATGTGTGAACGAGGCTTTTCAAAATTAAATAGGATAAGAAATTATTATAATTAAGGACTTTCAGTTGAGACACTGGATATGTTAATGTTTCTCTCTCTTGGTGCATAACTAAAGGACCAAAGATTTCTCTTTATGATATAACATTTATTCTACCCAATAAAGAGGAGTTAGTTTCTCACTCATCAAGGTTGGGACATGCAAGGGTTCCCTATGATGAGATGGAGCATCAAGTGCTAAAGTAACAAGTGATAGCTAATGAGGGGGTAAAGCTCATGCTATGCTTTTGTCCACACACTAATTATGTATCAACCATATTTGTATTTTAACTTCTTCTTCTTTCTATGACCATCTTATTTCATTCTTTTAGCAGCATCAACCTCTAGGGAAACTTTTTTTGACCCTACTCAATGATGTCGATGTATAAGTGTTAAGTCCCAATGAACCAATGACAGTTACCCCGAGGAATGGATGTAGTATCAAGGTAATGATGAAAGATGTAAAGTATGGAATGGTAATGGACACACTACTTCACTCCAAGTTTCCCATGCCGTTCCCCTCCTATAATCATGAGGCCTTAAAGGAGGTGTCATTAAAATAGGGCTAAAGACTAACCCCCCTGGTAATGTGAGAGAACAAGTTTACAATAAAGATATGTCAATCACCCATATCACCCTTTTATCCACGTTAAAGTGCCTAAAACATTAAGTAAAAATGTTTGATTACAAAATGGTATAGCACATGTTGAGTGGTAGCCCACCTTCATACAAATGCGAATACCAAATGGTGAGAGGTGCATGACCAGTGCAGATGGTGGAGGAAACTGGCATATCATCATCAATGAGCAATGTGTAGGGTAGTTGGCTGGTTGGATGTCCAAGATAGGAGAAATGGAATTACCCATTTTGGTGGGTAACAAGTCTTTTTGAAGAATAACAAATGAATGGAAGAAATATACATTTCATTGTTATTTTTTCTTGAAATGTTTATGTAAAATAACAGTGATTTTGGTCATACTAGGAATTTGAAAGAAAAAATTATTTATTCATTAAGTTTTATTTAAATTTTACAAACTTTTCATATAATGATCATTAAATTGTTTAAAATTAAATATTTGGAAGGAAAATATTTTATTTATGCATCTTTTTTAATGAAACTTTTATCTAATTTAGTCAAGTCAATTAAAGTACAATGACTTTTATAACTTTTCATCCTTGATAATTAAGATAATTAGATGCCATTCTAATTGAAATTAAGACCAACCTTTCAAATTTGATCATTGTTCCCCACTCCTTGTTGTACAAAGAGACAAGTAACTCCCTTCATACTCATTCTACGTCATACAAAAAAAATGATATACCTTCCACGCTCTCCCTAAATCATCCAATTATGGTTCCAATGGTTTTGAGCTTAATTTAACATTTTATTACTCTTCCCTCTTGTCATGCTAATATAATATATGTTAATATAATATTCCACGTGATGGTACACTATTGTGATTCTTGTTTAATAATATGATATTATTTCTTATTTATTGTTGAGATTTGGTAGCTTGGGAGGTACTCCAATCTCTAGGGTTGGGGTTTTGGAGACTGGAGCACCAGAAAAGTACTTTATGGGCTTGGAACCCAAAATGTGGGATTTCACCCAAGCTGGTGGGTGTGATACCATGAGGACTTTGATTGATTTAAAACATGGAGGTGTTAGAGGACCCTTAGAGGATAAAGGGGCAACTAAAACCACTCAAATCTGAGGTGTCTATGATGAGATTTAGTTTCATGTGTAGTTGGTGAGTTTTGTGGCACATAAGTCAGGTTAGCTTGGTGTGTTGTTGTGCCACAAGACATGTTTGTTGACACCACATGAAAGTGTATAAATAAGAGGTGTGTGAGAGGCATTCTAACAACATCCAACGTGAATCTACCATCAAGATAAGATCTGAAATTAGAGAGTGAATTTGAGGCAAGGACAAGGTGTCAAGGAGCACAAGGTTGTGGAAAATTTTATCTTTGTTTGGGTGCAGATTCCTTATGGAAAAGAGTTGTAAGTCTTGTTGAAATTTCTAAGTATTACTTGTTAGAAATTTCTTTTGTATTCTCTGGTTTATTTTGCCTACTTGTTTAATTACTAACAAGTTATTTAATCATATAAACACTGAAATAAATACAATACAGTCTCAACCATCTACATATCAGCAACTGAAAGAAATGAACAAAAACACAAGGCACACTGTTATTTTTGGACAATTGTCCCTAGAAAAAACCCAACTTGGGAAAACAGGTGCAAAAGTTCTGAGGGTTTTATTATTAAGTAGCTTTTCTTGAGTACACTAGGTGCCAAATTGGATCACCTGATAGAGATAAAAAATCTGGCAGTAATACCTCATTTCAGAAGCAGATATTCTAGAAGTTTGCCCCACGAAAACCTCTCCAACACAATCTAAAGCACTGTGTCAACCCTCCTAGCCTCTGCGTTAGCTTGAAACCCTCTGCGTCAGCCCTTTGAGGCTCTACGCAGCCTTTCTAGCCCTCTGCGTCACTTATGCAGAGTCTGCTTGGATGGTGCAGGCCCTTCTAGCCTCTGCGCAGTCACTGCTAGCCTCTACATGGCTCCCTCTGGTTATGAGTCTGCCTCTCTGCTTTTGCGTTGGGCTTAGGACATTATCTCTACCTTGTTCTCACTTCCCCTCATTGCAACTCTGATCACTAGTTCGATTTCTCTTAGCAAATCCCATTCTAGAAAATCGAAATCACTGGTCACTCTGATGTATCTCTCACTGACCCTTAAGCCTCCTCTTATACTTTTCTGTTGAGTCTTCAACGGCCGAGATTATATCTCTAATCAATGGCTAAGATTAGATTTGGCTTGATCCATGTCATTTAGAACCTTCTAACCTAGTTTTATATTAATACCCATTAATATTTTTATTTTCCTAAGTTTAGACATAGGAACCCATTAAAAATATTAATTATTTTAATATCTCCTTCACCGCGCAGACTTTCCGTAAACCATTCCTGGGTTTGGAGATATCATGTGCTTTAGCCTCTCCAACAATTTTCATGGCTAGAGCACATCCGATGCTACCCGAAATCAACACTCCCTCTTAGCGAGGTATGTGCTCCGGTAATACTCCACCACTGAGCATCACCCTAATCATACAGCACTGGTACCTGTGTTGATGCTAGGCCTTCCTACCCAACATCCCCTACATTGTTGCATCCTGTATTACTACCCATGGCCCTACCACTGCCACTACTACATATGTACGACAACTCCCTCTGCATCTGTGATGCTGCTGGTCCTTCTTTCCAACACAACATCTGCACTGCAGTTCTATCTCATCATGCTGCGTCATGTTGCCCATAGCACTACCATTGTTATCACTGCACTACAACTCAGTTACTGAGAAGTAAGTAATTGATCCACCCAACTACTGACATCCTTGTCAATCTAGAAACCCTCCCAATGTTGAAGCTCTCTCTGCCGCTATCATGTGCTCCCTCTGTTATCTCTGCACTGTTGCAACATCTTTGTGCCTCTCGCACCGCTGCAAACCCCTATGTACCTTCCTGCACTACTGTAATGTCCTTTGTGCCTCTTGCACTGTTGTAATCCCCACTGCACTACCTGGGACAAACGCACTATAACACTCTCTGCTACTTCATCTCCATCCGCTTCTACCGACATCTGCCATCCTCCTACCGTCACTTCGGGGCTCCCTTAGCTAGGTATGATCCAAGAGTTTGGTTACCTCAAGGATCTTGCCCCTATCTCCTGTCGTCCTCCTAACTACAGCTTGATGTCTCCCCACATCTTCTCTAGAGGTACATGAGTACTCATGGCACAATCGTCGTCATCCTCTACCTCCTTTTCTACCTTCATTGGCGTTGCCTTATAGTCAAACGCCTCTCCCTTATTCTTCTTCCTAGGAAACTAGTTTGCATAATGGCCCAACTCCCCACAGTTGAAGCGCTTAATCTTGGAGAGGTCATTTTTCTTCCTCTTCTCTTGCTTCCCCGTAGATGCCAGAGTTGTACCCTATTCCTCCTCTTTTTTGACCTAGGCAACTTTGTGCTACTTCCTGTCTTGGTCAGTCGTCTGATCTCTTCTTGGCGAAGAGCTGCCCACAGTTCTTCCCACCCTAGAAGATTCTCTCTGCCCAAAATGCTTTGGATGATCATCTCCCACTCCTCGGAGACTGCATTCAGGGTTGTCCTCACCATTAACTCTTGATCCGGCATGGCCCCTATGGAATTTAGTTGGTCCCCGATCTCCTGCAACCTGCCGAGGAAGTGATCTATCTACTCCCCCTCTTGCATCTGGTACGACCGCAACTGATTCTCCAGTAGCATCTTCCTCTGCAGTGCCTTGATACAATGTCTTCAAGTTATCGCACATTTCCTTAGTCGTCTCCTTCTCAGAAATATGTTGGACCACATGATCCTTGACCCCATCAAGGATTATGCAGTTCGCCTTAGCCATCACATCCTCATACCTTTCATTTTCAGCTAGGTCGACTGGGATAGCCATGGTTCTCAAGGTGAAGGCCTTGATGCGATGTCTATCTAGAACGAACAGGATCCTGGCCTTCCAGATGACAAAGTTGGATGCCCCATCCAGCCTGCCTTGATCCCTCAGTCCATTCATGGCCATCTCTCTGCTCTTCTTTTCAGCTCCTCTGAGTCTCTACTTCCCTCCTGGATGTTCTCTCTTTGACTCCCTCTGAGTCTCTACTTCCCTTCTGGAAGTTGTCCTGCTAGACTCCTTATGAGTCTCGATTTCCCTCCTGGAAATCCTCCTGCCGACAGTCGAATCACACCTCTCTGATCTCCTATTCTCCTGCAACACTGATATGGATTTCTTGGCTAGAAATCCGCCTAGGTAGCGACTCCCTTCTACCTTGGTTCTATCCCATTAGGTATTGTTCTGCCTCCATAGCAACAACACCCCACCAGCTTCACTCTCGGCAATCTGCCCACAGCTTCCTATGCCCCAACAACTAAAGAACTGAGCCTCTAGGCTCTACGCAATCCCGGGAAGGCTGATTTTCTCCCTTGGCCAACTGCATCAACCCTCCTGGTCTCTGCATGGCTCCTCGTGAGCCTCTCGTGCCTTCTTCTACCTCTGTGTTGGGTTCTCTCTGGCTCGAATTGATGACGCAAACCCTCTGCGTCAACCCTTCTTTGCTACTTTCTGCGTAGGAGCAACTTATGTCACTCAAGACAGTGGTTTCTGCTACAAACTCCCTGATTAACTGGCGCTTTGATAACATGTTGAAATCTCTAAGTATTACATGTTATAAATTTTGTTTGTATTCTCTAGTTTATTTCGCCTACTTTTTTAATTACTAACAAGTTATTTAATCATATAAACGCTAAAATAAACACAATACAGTCTCAAGCATCTACAGATCAGCAACTAAAAGAAATGAACAAACACACAATGGACGTCGTTATTTTTGGACAATCGTTCCCAGAAAAACCCAACTTGGGAAAACCGGTGCAACGGTTCTGAGGATTTTATTATTAAGTAGTTTTTCTTGAGTACACTAGATGGCAAACTAGCTCACCCGACAGAGATAAAAACATATGGCAGCAATACCTCTCTTCGGAAGCAGATATTCTAAAAGTCTACCCCATGAAACCCTCTCCAGCGCAATCTGAAGCACTGTGTCAGCCCTCCTAGCCTCTGCGTCAGCTCTCTAAGGCCCTACGCAGCCTTTTTGGCCCTCTGCATCTCTTTTGCAGCCTCTACGTGAATGATGCAGGCCCTTTTGGCCTCTGCATGGCTCCCTCTGGTTCTGCTTCTGCGCTAGTTTTTTGGCACTATCTCTACCTCTCTGCCTCGTACTCACTGCCCCTTGCTGCAACTCTGATCACTGGTTCAATTTCTCATAGCAAACCCCATTCTAGAAAATCGAATTGACTAATCACTTTGGTGTATCTCCAACTGACCCTCAAGCATCCTCTTATACTTTTATGTTGAGTCTTCAATAATCGAGATTAAATCTCTAATCAACAACTAAGATTAGATTTGGCTTGATCCATGTCATTTAGAACCTTCTAACCCAGTTTTATATTAATACCCATTAATATTTTTATTTTCCTAAGTTTAGACTTAGGAACCCATTAAAAATACTAATTATTTTAATATCTCTTTCACCAGGCATAATTTCCCCAAACCGTTTTTGGGTCTTGGAGATATCATGTGCTTTAGCCTCTTCACCAGTTTCAATGGCTAGAGCACATACGATGCTACCCCAAATCAACAAGTATGAGGTAGCTTGCATGGAGGCTAGGAAGGCCTATTGGAGTGTTTTGTCTCTTGTTTATGGTGTGTCTTACTTGCCAGATCAGGTCGCAAATCAGAGGTAAGTTTGGGGTTTGTATTGTGCTACTTTAGTGGTGTTTCAATCTCTATTTGGGCCACAGGAAAAGGGTTGCTACAATAGCGAGTAGGGGGATTTTTTGGAGTGACATGAGTCCTTAAGAGGATCTCCTCACTAAGCCACAGTCATCTCAAGAAGGCCACAACTTGAAATAATACTTCTTCCTTGGTTTTGGGGCAGATTTATGTTGCTTGTATAAGATGTTTACTATAGGGTGCCTTGTGAAGCTTTTCCAAGGCCCAAAACAATGTTTGAGGAGCCTAAAGTGGATGACAAGAAATAGAACCCTAGTTGGAGAAGGAAACACAGAGATTGGAGCAGGGTGTAACCACCACCTCTCACATTTACCCACTTTCACCAATTTACCCAGGGTAATCATGAGCTGAGGGTCACTTTGATAAGACTCAATCTACTATATGACCTTAAGGAAATGAAGTCAACAACTTAAGACCTTATTGACTTCCCTCAGGTGCTACAGGACCTCCAGGAGCAACCCAACCCCTCCAGGTGTCCAACCCCTGAGATAACTCTCTTTTTCACTGAACTTGAGCCTCAGTCACTCCCTTGTCAAGGCATGCAAGAAACTATATCCTTCCAGTCACTCCCATAGGCCTGCCTGCCAACGACTGTGGACTTTTCCAGTCAATTCTATGCCAGTGACCTTGAATTTTGGGCCACCTTTTCAAGGCTAGGACTCATAAGTCAACCCAAAAGTCAGTGAAATTTCCAGAAACGATGAATGACATAGAAACAAGCTTTATAAACCAAAACTTGAACCAGGACTTGACTTGACCTCTCCTAATCAGGACTGACATTCCGTCAAACACTTGGTAAACATGCAACCTATAGGTAATGAATGCATATATGAACATAAGGATCTGAAAACTTATCTAAGGCTTAACAAGAAGGACGAATTCCTTCTCACAATAGTTTTCATAACACCAATTAGGTCTTGCATTCATTATTTGTTCAGTTATAAGTAAAACATGAAGAGATCCATGACTAAGATCTGTCATATAACCATGTTTATAACCAACATATAACCAGATACATAACAATGATAGAACAAACATTAAAGCCACATAATAAAAAGTACATTTTCTCATCAAAAGCATGATAAACTTAGCTCTTATTAAACATAGGAAAAATCCAACCAGGTTCGGGACTTCCGAGTACCACTTGACCATAGATTGCGCTGAACCAAATCTTTCTTTCAACCAATCACCCCTATGCCATATTCCAAGCATGAATGTAGGATCTCATGGGATAAACAAATCCAAAAACAACTAAGGGAATCCAGAGGTTAAACCACCTCCACCCTCACCATATTGTGATCTCACCTAAACAAGTGTCGAGATCACAAAACCAAACCGAGCTTGGATGCCTAAGAATTCCTTCACCATCCCTTGAGGAATTTCCCTATCTCCACCCACCTGTTGAGGGCTCCTCGAATAAAACCATCTCCACCCCCAACCCTTGGGGATTTTCCTAAGACCACCTCACTCAAAGCCAAAATCTTCAAGTAATCCAAAGCTCAAACTGAGAAATAATCCCATCACACCATGGCTATCCAGAAATGGCAAGGCAAGGATAAAACCATTGTCAAAACCCAGCAAAATCCATGCCACCGACAACAAAGAAACCAAATACATGCATGACAAAACCAGCTAGGAAATCGTACATAATATGTTACCTGCAAGTATTCCTGCTAAAGCTGCTTAATCCAACTTTTCCTTGCTTGATCCTTGTTTTCCTTTTCTTTCCTTTTCCATCCTTGTCATTCCTTTGTTTGCTTGCTTTCCTTCTCCTCTTGGTGCTCTCCTCCTCTCTCAAACCAATTCCAAAACTGAAATGACAAAAGGCTACCAACTGATGCTCTGAGGTCTTTTTATTATTGAGGCCTCTAATTTTTTCATTTTCCATTATTTTCCTTGAATTTCCTCCTCACATGCAACCTATGACCTTTTACCTTCATTTTCTCCTCTTTTCCTTTATTTTTCATAAAACTAATGTCAAAACGCATTTTTTCCTTTCTAAATTATTTTTCATTGCCTTTTCCAATTTCCCCTTAGCCATAAACACAACAGTTGATTACCACTAGGATATTTTGCCCGAAAATCATCTTGGAATAAGTGTCACTTGACCATGGTCTTATTTTTCCTTTATTAACTTTTATTACATGAACGTTTAACTTGGGGTTTTTATAGATCCCTCTCCCTTAGGGGAACACCATCTTCGATGTTCTGTGACACCTACAACTAGCAAAACCACTGAAAAACAAAAACATACTACCTGTAGAGCTTTATAACCCAACACGTTGTAGTATTTACGATAATGTCCTACTCAAAAGAAAAACCATCATGACAAACATGACAATAACATCTTGCCCGAAAGCAAAACCATCATGGCAAACATGACAGTAACATCATGCTCAAAAGAAAAATCATCATGACAAACACGACGATAATATCCTGCTCAAAAGCAAAACCATCATGACAAATATGACAACATGACAACCATACCACTTATTGGACCTTTATAACACAACTCATCGCAATATGTACAATAGAAACCATACATAAATATGTACAAACACCAAAACTAATTTGCGTCCACTGAAAAAAAAAAAATGAAGGATACATAGCTCGCATCTAGTCAACCATCTCCCATGTAGCTTCATCAGGCCAGAAGTGCTTCCACTGCACTTTAACTTGCTCGATGGCCCAGTTCCAGAGCATGAGTTGTTTTGGCTGCAATATGCATTGAGGTTATGACTGCAATTCTCCTTCTAGTTCCACCTACAATACAAACCAATCAATAACATGATCAACATCATTTACATATCTTTTAAGCAATGAAACATGGAAAACATCATGGAATTTTACTGTTGGAGGCAACGCAAGTTTGTAGGACACTGGTCCAATCCTCTTAAGGATCTCAAAAGGCACACAATACCATGGTGCTAACTTGGCACATGATCTAATCCTCAAGGAGCTCTTCTTGGAATTGATGCGCAAATACACATGCTCCCCAATGTGAAACTCCTTAAATGCCCTGTGTTGGTTTGCATAATGCTTCTGCCTATATTGTGTTGCCTTTAGATTCTTCTTGATAGCCTGCATTTCTTGTTCCATGGCTACCAGCATGTCTGATCCAATAAGTACCATGTTCACTAGATCACTCTAGTTGATGGGAGTATTACAACTTCACTAATAAAGTGCCTCAAATAGGTTCATCCTCAGTGACTCCTGATAACCATTATTGTAGGCAAAATTGACCAATGGAAGGTAATCCTCCCATCTCCTTTGTTGATGCATGAGATACATCCTTAGCATATCCTCCATAATCATGTTGACCCTCTCTATTTGTCCATCTGTCTGCGGATGATAAGTTGTGTTGAAGGGCAACTTTGTACCCAACCCTGCAAAAAACTCTTTCCAACACTTGGAAGTGAATTTGGCATCCCTGTTTGACATAATATTCTTCGGAATACCATGCAATCTCACAATCTCCCTGACGAAGACTTGTGCTACCTCACTAGTTGAATAAGTAGTCTTCACTAAAATGAAGTGAGCTACCTTGCCCAACCCGTCTACCAAAACCATGATAGAATCATGTTGCCTCGATGTCCTCGGAAGACATATAGTGAAGTCCATGGAAATGACCTCCCATTTCCATTCTGGAATCGGAATAGGATGAAGCAACCCACCTTGATGCTTACACTCTGCTTTGACTTGTTGACAGCCCAAACATCTAGCCACAAATTCGGCCACTGCCTTCTTCAGATTTAACCAATAGTAGAACTTCTTCACTGCTGTCAACATCTTCTAACATCTTGGCTGACCTGAATATGGCTTTGCATGAAACTCCCTCAACATAAGCTTCTTGAGCTCACTGTCATATGACACATGAATCCTATCCCTAAATCTCACCAAGCCATTTTTTATAATATGATAATCCACATCCTAATCACGTGTACCCTGTTGTAACTTTTGCATAAGCTCCTTGAACCTGTCATCTCGTTGTCTTGCCTGTAAGATTTGATCTTGTAAATCTGCCCCATATAAGCTCATTGTTGCAACATGATTCAACTGCACTTTCCTGCTAAGAGCGTCTGCGACCTTGTTCTCATTTTCCTTGATGTATCTAATCTCGAAGTCAAACTCGTTAAGGGTAGCTAACCATCTAGCTTTCTTGACATTAAAATTCAATTGGTCAAACATATATCTCAACCCACTGCGATTGCTTATCAATACAAACCTCCTGCCAAGAAGATAATGCATTCACATCTTCAAGACGTGAATAATAACCGCCAACTCAATATCATGAGTCACGTATTTTTTCTCGTACTCATTTAGTTTCCTAGAATCATAGCACACTACATGTCCCTCCTGCATAAGGACTCCACCAAGCCCTCTCTTACAAGAATATGTACACACCATGAACTCTTTATCCGGATCTACAATCTTTAATACTGGAGAATTTGTCAACAACTGCTTCAATTGCTCAAAATTGGTTGCACGTTCCTCCATCCATTCAAACTTCTTACCTTTTCTCTGCAATGATGTAATATGATAGGCAATGCGCGAGAAGTTCTTGATGAACTGCTTGAAGTAACCTGCTAACCCCATAAATTATTTGACTTCATCCACATTTCTAGGAGTTTCCCATTCCATGATAGCTTTTATCTTTTCTGGATCTTCTGCTATGTCTTCCTTGGAAACAACATGTCCCAAGTAATGTACCTTTGTCTGAAAGAAACTGCGCTTGTTAAGCTTGGCATACAAATGATTCTCTCTTAGCAATCTCAACACTACTGCTAAATGCTCGACATGTTCTTCCTCATTCTAGTCCTGAAAGAAATCTTGAAGATGTCCTCTTCTTTGATGCGTACCTGATGGTATCATGATCTCAAGTCAATGTTCAAGAACATTGTTGCTCCCTTCAATTGATCAAACAAGTCATCAATCATCGGTAATGGGTACCTATTCCTAATCATCACCTTGTTTAGTTTCTTGTAATCAATGCACGACCTGAGAGTACCATCATTTTTCTTCATGAACAATACTGGTGCACCCCAAGGCAATACACTTGGCCTAATGTATCCCTTATCAAGAATTTCCTTCAACTATAACTTCAGCTCTACTTACTCTAGACAACCTGGTACCAACTCAATAGAAAAGTCCACTTCTCTATGAGGATGCAACTATGGAATCTTTGTGGAAAATGCATCTTAAAACCACTGCAAGCCTGGATACCTCTTGAAGAATTTTGCATCCTCAACATCCTTACCCTCGACACTGGAAATATGAACAGCAAACATCAAAAACTATTTTCAACAATTGCGCTTAACCTTCATAACGGTGATCATCCTCACTGATGTAGGCTTCTTCTTTCCTTGCAAAATTCTCTTTTCCCCATTATCATCCAAGCACTTAATAGTCTTGTCATAGAAATCTACTTTGGTCTTGTGAAGATACAAACAATCCATACCCAAAAGCATAGTATATGATCCCAATGGAAATACATTCAAATGTGTTGTTGTAGGAATTCCCTTCAACTCAAATGCAAAAGCTCTTACCCAATAATGAACTCTCTTCTTAGTACCTGTAGCCAACTACACCAACCAAGACTCTGCATGCACTTATTTTATCAAGCCACACTCATCCACCAAGTCAGGATTAACATAACTATAATTTATCCAAGATCAATCAAAATAGAAACAACTCAACCACAGATCTTACCTTTCATCTCAATAATGGATGTCTGGTGATCTGCTTGCTTGCTTTCCACAACTGCATAAATTCGAGGAATGTTATGACCAACATCCCAATTGTTCGTGCCTCCTGAGAAATATAGATATGAGGCCTACCTCCCTGGTAGAATGGAAATTCCTTGTTGCGATGATCTTTTCCACATATCCATCACTACAACGATCCTCTACCATCACTCCTAGGTTACTTCTCTCTAGGCTGCAACCCATGTCCCTTCTCCACTGCATTGAACTTCTTGTAAGGAACCACATTTTCTTTCTCATGTGCATCTTAAGGTCTTCCCCGCTTCGGTGGCCATTGCCCTTTAAATTTCTCATTTCCCTTCAAGCAACGCTTAGGCTCATCTTTGCAATTTGATTGCTCATAACAATGCTTCAACTTCTGTATGGACTCTTCCAACGATCTAGGCTCATCAAACTCAATCTAATCTTTATATGTTGTTGAAAACCACTGATGAATCTATGAATCTTAGCCTTCTCATCCTTGAGATAAGGCACATACCTCGACAACTCCAAGAACCCGCTAGTATATTCATCATCTGGCATAGAACCCTTCTACAACTCATAAAACTCCTTAGCTCTGTCGTCATAATACCTCTTCAATAAGTACTTCTTGAAGAGTCTCTCAAAATCATCCAAAATCAGGTCTTCTTCCCGAATTCCCTTGACAGCATTCGCATCTTCCTACCAAATGGATGCTTTCCCTTTAAGACTGAAGGTGGCTATCTTGGCATTCATGTCCTCTGAGTAGCGATGAAATCTAAAGAATTTCTTCATCCCAAGAGACCATGCCTTTGCATCTTCTAACTTCTTCATCTCTCCATCAAATGTATGAGGCTTCACTTTCTTGAACTCCTCAAGCAAATACTCCCTCCTCCTATAAGGAAGATAGCGGTGATGACTAGGATGATGTATCCTAGATGAGAACTAGAATGATGCCCATACATACCATTCATCCTATCAAGTGTATCCAATGATCTGCCACCTATAACTGTGTCCCCTCTATCCCATCTCTATCCGAATTGAGATCTGCTACCATAGGCTCCATTAGTTTTCTCTTCTTGCTCTTAACTGATCCTCATCTATCCCTCTTTCTGAAAATTTGACAAGTTCGTTATAATCCTTGCATTAACCTCTACTTGTTTCTCCTAAGACCTTGCAAGTATTTCCTTAGCCTCAAACAACCTATCAATGTCTTCTTTGCAACTTCTGATCCCTACCCTCAAGATCCTCAATATATCTTCTATACCAAGAGAATACTCTTCTCCTTGCTTCCCAATTGACCTGTAGGGAGATTCACGAGAATTGTAGTCTACCATATTGTTAGTAATATTTTATTCTCTTCTTCATGCAATCGTGTCATGTCAGATAAACCAAATAGACACCAAAATCAAATCCATACCTCATTGATGTTCAGGGGAGGCTTATCTCATTTGCAAGATCAGTGCACATTAGTATGTACATGTATAATCATAAACATATCCATATAATAACATGACAACATACACCATGCATGACCATACCAATTGTATGCCATGACCTCGCGCATGACAACCATAACCATGGCACATCAGACTTTACCCAAAGAGAGTGCAACCTGCTTTGGTACCACCCTATAACCGCCTCCTCCTGCATTTACTTGCTTTCACCGGTTTACCCAGGGTAAACATGAGATGAGGGTCACTATGATAAGAATCAACCTCCTATATGACCTTAAGGAAATGGATTCGACAACTTAATACCTTACTGACTACCCTCAGGTGCTACAGGACCTCCAGGAGCAACCCAACCCGTCCAGGTGTCAAACCCCTAAGATAACTCTCTTTTTCATTAAACTGGGGCCTCAACTTCTCCCTTGCCAAGGCATGCAAGCGACTATAGCCCTCTAGTCGCTCCCATAGGCCTACTTGCCAGCGACTATGGACTTTTCCAATCAGTTCTATGTTAGTGATCCTGAATCATGAGCCACGTTTTCAGGGCTAGGACTCAAACCCCTACCTAAAATTTAGTGAAACTTCCAGAAATGATGAATGGTATAGAAACATGGATTATAAACCAAAACTTGAACCAGCACTTGACTTGACCTCTCCCACCTGGGACTGACATTCCGTCAAACACTTGGTAAACATGCAACTTACAGGTCATGAATGCATATCTAACATAAGGATCTGAAAACTTATCTGAGGTTTAACAAGAAGGATCAATGACTTCTCACAATAGTTTTCATAAAACCAATTAGGCCTTTCTTTCATTATTCATTCAGTTACAAGTAAAACATGAATAGAGCCATGACTAAGATATGTCATATAACCATGCTTATAACCAAATAAATAACAATGATAGAAAAACCATTAAGGCCACCTAATAACAAGTACATTTACTCATCAAAAGCAGGAGAAACTTAGCTCTTATTAAACATAGGAAAACCAACTAGGTTTGGGACTTCCACGTACCACCTGACCATAAATTGGGCTGAACAAAATATTTCTTTCAACCAATCACCCTTGTGCCATATTCCAATCATGAATGTGGGATTTCATGGGATAAACCAATCCAAAAACAACCAAGGGAATCTAGAAGTTAAACCACCTCCACCTTCAACATACCATGATCTCACCTAAACCGGTGTTGAGATCACAAAACCAAACTGAGCTTGGATGTCTCAGAAATCCTTCGCCATCCCTTGATGAATTTTCCTGACTCCACCCATGTGTTGAGGGCTTCCCGAAAAAAACCATCTCCACCCCCAACCCTTGGAATTTTCTTGAGACCACCTCACCCGAATCTAAAATCTTCTGGAAAGCCAAAGCTCAAACTGAGAAAGAATATCATCACACCATGGCTATTCGGAAATGGAAAGGCAAAGATAAAACCATTGTCAAAAATTGTCAAAATCCATGCCATCGATAGCAAAGAAACCAAATAAACACATACATATGCCATGGATGCCAAAACCAACTAGAAAATCATACATAGTATGTTACCTGCAAGTATTCTTGTTGAAGTTGTTTGATCCAACTTTTCCTTGTTTGATCCTTGCTTTCCTTTTCTCTCTTTGTCCTTCCTTTGCTTGTTTGTTTTCCTTATCCTCTTGGTGTTCCTCTCTTCTCTGAAACCAATTCCAAAAATATACTAATAAAAGGCTACCAATTGACACTCTGAGGTTTTTTTATTATTGATGCCTCTAATTTCTTCATTTTCCATTATTTTCCTTAAATTTCCTTCTCACATGCAACCTATGACCTTTTACCTTCTTTTTCTCCTAATTTCCTTTATTTTCATAAAATAAATGCTAAAAATACCTTTTTACCTTTCCAAAACCTTTGCCATTGCCTTTGCCAATTTCCCCTTAACCATAAACATAACAAGTGATGCCCACTAGGATATTTTTCCGAACATTCATCTTGGAATAAGTGTCCCTTGGTCGGGTCTTACTTTTCCTTTATTAACTTTTATTACATGAACTTTTAACCTGGGGCTGTTACATAGGGATGTAGCGTTGTTGGTGTGCCCTAACCAAACTATTAGATGCATGCATCCCAAGGTAAGAGGCAACATAGGTGTGTTGTAAATGTTCTCTTTTTTATGGTTGGATGCTAGTGGATGAGTATTCCTAGGAAAGGACATTGGTATTGGACACTTGTGCATTTTTGGAGGTAGCGTGACAGTAGACCAAGAGTAGCCTAGTGCAGCACCTTGATGGGATGCTAAGTGAGGCAATAAAGAAGAGGTCAAGGTATGACCAACCAGGAGCAGTTTGTGGAAAACTTGTGTTCATTGTTGGAGAAGTGGCATTTGACAGTTATAGGTGGAAACCCTCTTTCCCTATTTTAGTATTCATTGAAGTAGCACATGAAGAATATAGTGGCAAGAAGTCCCAAAAGATTTGAGGAGCAGATGTCTCAAATTGTTGTGGCCTTGAAGGACAAAGCAGAAGCTAGTGAGCGTGAAGATCCTATGTGTTGGTTGTAGATAGACATATGATCAGCTAGAGGGAAGATTGGATAGTCGAGTTCAATGGCCTAAAGGAGTTAATGCATTGATAGAGGAAGGTGTTGCAAAATGGAAGAAAAGGACCCGTAGTGTACAAGATACGACAAAAGTAGTTGTGATTGTCGACTACATCAAATAGACTGTCAATGTATCTTGTATATTGTATTCCTGTACTAGTAGATGTATGAGGGCCATTAATCCCTGGTATAGGAGCCCTAAAATGTTGTATTATTAGTTTGATTAATATAACGAAGTTGGGTTGTTGTATAAATTTGTAGAAAGTTGTATATATTTTGTGCAATAATATATTTATTGTTGTATATTATTTCGTTGTGCAAAGTAGTCTTGTTGTGATACTTGGATTCATTGTGTCAATAGTTTAAGATGCTATCGTAAACTCCGGTATCATGGAAAAACAACGTTAGTGACGGGATCTAGGAATTCACCAAGAAAGCAATGAAGAAGCCAATGTACCCTACGTAGCTGGAAGTGTACAAGGAATTGGATACGAAAGTGAAATTGATCATCCTAGACGAGGTCAAGGATTCCCTAATACTGCATTTGTCCAGGAAGAGCATTGCTAATGACATGTGGGAGGCTCTTCAGATTTTGTTCCAAAATAAGAATGAGAATCGGGTATTGGCATTGGAGGATAAGTTGAAGACCACCAAGATGATACAGGGTGAAGGTGTGACTTCGTATTTGACGAGGTTGTCTCAAGTTTGAGATGAGATTGTCGTTGTCAATGTGACTATTGCAGATTTTGAGATGGTGAGGATTTACTTAAAGGGGTTTACTCTAGAGTAGAAGTTGTTCATCAAAGGGATCATTGCCAGGGATGAGTTTCCATACTAGAATAAGTTGTGGGATGACTTCATTCAGGAAGAGTTGTGAGATGGTATCTTCATTCGCACAATAAGGCTTCAGATGATTACATGGATATTGCAGCGAGAATGAAGGGAAAGTAGAAGAAGGACTTTATTAAGATCAAGTGTTAAATTGTGGCGAAATGAGTTATTTTTCGACAAGATGTTTGATGAAGAAGAAGGGAGATGACAAGAAGAAGAAAGGAACGTAGGTTGCAGTTGTTCCCATTTCTACTGAGATAAATGATCTCTATAGGCAGTTGGAGAAAGAAGAGTTTGCTTTGATCTCTCATTTCTCGCAGGGTACCATCGACAAGGATGCATGGTACGTGGATAATGGAGCGTCGAAGCATATGATAGGGTCATAGGATGTGTTTGAGACTCTAGCTAAGTGGGACTCAAAGTTTCACATGGTGTTGGGCAACAAGAGTCACAAAGAGATCAGAGGATCAGGAGTTGTGTCATTCAGGATGGAGTCAAGACAAGTGATGTGAGTTCAGGATGTACTATTTTACCAAGACTAAAATATAATGTGATATTTGTCTCAATGATCGAGCAAAAGGGGTTTAAGATGATGTTCTAGGATGGGAAGGCAAGACTAAGACCCAGAGGCTCTAGATCCGCAGGTGTCGTGATTGGAGTTAGAGAGCATGGTCTATACGGCCTGACGGACAAGCCTATAGATCATGGGAAGATTAATAAGAAAGAGAACCAAGTACAAGTTCTAGAGAAGCAAGTGCAGGTTTCAGAGGAGCAGGTATAGGTTCTAGAGAAAAAGGTCTAGGTTCCAAACGATCATAGGGAGTCGAATTCTAGAGGGAGTTTGTAGGTTCAAAGGGAGACTGTGCAACCCAAGAAGAGCACGTGGTCAGTGGGGAGCAAGGGTGCTTTTAAATTTTCTAAGAAGGAATTGTGGAGGGATTGGAAAACCATTTAGGAGAAGAATAATAAGAAGCAGGAAGCTTCTAGTGATAATGACACTTCCAAGAGAGGCATAGTCCATGCTATAGGGATTGTTGCATGTATGGGCACTGGGAGTTCGGGGAGTGTTGCAAGCAGTGATAGTGATGACGATGAGTTACTTCCTAGTCTTAGAAGTACCTCCCTCGCTAAGAGTGAGTGTTGAGATTTGGTAGATTGGGAGGTACTCCAAGCCTTGGGGTTCGGAATTTGGAGGTTGGAGCGCCACAAAAGTACTTTGTGGGCTTGGAACCCAAGGTGTGGGCTTTACACCCAAGTTGGTGGTGTGAAACCATGAGGAATTTGAGTGATTTGACACATGGAAGTGTTAGAGGACTGTTAGAGGAGAAAGGTGCAACGAAAATCACTCAAATATGAGGTTTCTATGATGAGATATTAATTTTATGTGTAGTTGGTGGATTTTGTGGCACATAATTCAAGACGTCTTGGTGTGTTGGTATGCCACAAGACATGTTTTTTGACACCACATGAAAGTATATAAATAAGAGGTGTGTGAGAGGCATTCTAACAACATCCAAAGTATCTTCCATCAAGATAAGCTTTGAAATTAGACAACGAGTCTGAGGCAAGGATGAGGAGGCAAGGAGCACAAGTTTGTGGAGAATTTTATCTCTGTTTGGATGCAGATTCCCTGTAGAAGAGAGGTGCATGTCTGAGGAAACTTGAATGGAGGCTAGAAAGGCCTATTGGATTGTTTTGTCTCTTTTTTATGGTGTTTCTTACTTTCCATATCAGGTTGCAGATTAGAGGTGATTTTGGGGTCTGTTTTGTGCTACTTTAGGTGTTTCAATCTTTGTTTGGGTTGTAGGGAAAGGGTTTCGACAACAACGAGTAGGGTGATTTTTTTGCAGGGACGTGAGCCATTAAGAGGGTCTCCTCACTAAGATACAACCATCTCAAGAAGGATGCAACTTGAACAAAGCCTTCTTCCTTGGTTTCGGGGCAGATTTTTGTTATTGGTATAACATGCTTGTTGTAGGGTGTCTTTTGAAGCTTTTCCAAGGTCCAAAACAGTGCTTGAGGAGCCTAGAGTGGAAAACAAGAAAGAGCACCCTAGTTGGAGAAGGAAACACAAATATTGGAGCAGGGATATAGGGTTGTTGGTGTGCCCTAACCAAACTGCTAGATCCATAGATCTCAAGGTGAGAGGCAACAACATTGTGTTGTAGATGTTCTCTTGTTGATGGTTGGATACTAGTGGATTAGTAGTCCTAGGAGAATGAATTTGTATTAGACACTTGTAGACTATTGGAGGGCAGCATGAGAGTGGACCAAGAGTAGCCTAGTGCAACACCTTGATGGACTAAGGTGGCTGCTAGGAGAGGAAGTAAAGAAGAGCTCAAGGTTTTTCCAACCAAGGGCAATTTGTGGATAACCCGTTTTCATTTTTGGAGAAGCAAAATTTGACTATGATAGGTGAGAGACCTCTTGCCCTATGTTAGTCTTCATTGGAGCAACACAGGAACACTATAGTGGGAAGAACCCCCAAAAGATTCGAGGAGTAGTAGTGGGCAGAAGTATCAAAGTGTTGTTGCCTTGAAGGACAAAGGAGTAGCTAGTGAGTGTTAATACCCTATGTGTTGGTTATAGATGGACCTATGATCAACTAGAGGGCAGATTGGATAGCCAAGATCAGTGGCCTAAAGTATTTGGTGCATTGATAGATGCAGGTGCTGCAAAACAGAAGCAAAAGACCCATAATGTACATGATATGACAAAAGCAATCATGATTGTCGATTGCATCAGTTAGACCATCAATGTATCTTGTATCTTGTATTATTATACTAGTGGATGTATGGGGACCATTATCCCTAGTACGGGAGCTCTAGATTGTTGTATTATCAGGTTGATTAATATAATGAAGTTGGGTTGTTGCATAAATTTGTAAAAAGTTGTATAGATTTTGTGCACTAGTAGATTTACTACTGCATATTATTCCATTGTGCAAAGTAGTCTTGTCATGATACTTGGATTGGTAGCGTCAGTGATTTAATATTATATCCTAGACTCCAGTATCATGAAAATTCAGCATTTATTCATGCATATTATACTAAGTTATCTACTTACAATATCATTTTAAAAGCTGGGGAACATATATCGTGTTATTATGTGCTTTGTTGGTGGATAATTTGTTCACATGGTATAGGCAAGAGTTTGAAAATCATGATAAGGCTATGACGAACCTAAATTTTTTAACTAATTTCAAACCTAATATTGTTTCACTTACAATTCATTAAATGTTTTCTTAACCTTTCCTTATTTTTAAGCAACTTTGACTAAGAACTAGGAATTTATAATATTCCTTGGGCTCAAAGTTATTTGAATGCTTTCTTAGTTTCATTAAATTTGTTAGTGCCAGGATTTAAGATCCAACCATGAAAAATATAGCATTCCATGAAGATTATCCAACACCCTAGAGGAACAGACAGTGTTACTGCAACATCTAGCACCTTAGTGCAAAGCCTCATTAAGAGCAACAATGGGATCAATCACCATTATCACCTTAACAATTGTTGCCATGCTATTATGTGGTCAGATATTATCCCCACAAGGGAGGCTTCCCAATAGATATTAAGGATAAATAGCCCAAGGGATTAAATCCCCCCTAAGGGTTTTTCTAATAAAATCTCTCAAGGATAATGTTCAAGAAATAAGGCTTCGGGTGAGATGAGATGTAATTCCAAGGCAACGAGTTCAAAGGATCCTATGGATAAAAGTAGAGGGATTAAATAATCCCAAATATGCTCAAATAGGTTCCCAAAAACTTGCTACCTTTAAATTACCAAATGTTGTTATAAATTAGGGTTTCTAGAGGCACAATTTACATCATGTAAAATTTACAACAACAATAAACAAAATAGCCTAAAATTGGTCATAAAAAATAAATAAACAAAGGTTATTTAATGGATAAAGAAGGAAATAGACCAAAAAAAATTATATGGCTGAAAATGCATAAAAAAGATATTTATGCTTTTCCAATCAAGTACATGCAAAGACTAACCCTATGACTATAACTTCCAATGTATTTTATGCCATTAACTATTGATTTTGATGTAACCTAACCATTTTTTACCCTATCAAACATAAAAATAAATTTTAGGGTTTTAGATTTTATTTTAAGATGATTCACACACTAATGGAATAGTGCCTTTCTCAATCAAGGGGCTCATGGAGTCAAAGGAGAGGTCTATGGAAGATGATAGATTGAAAAAGAGCTATGAGAGAGAAAAGGCTACAATGAGGTTTCTCTCCACCAAAACCATAGCGAATTTTAATAAATTGGAGATAAAAGGAAAGGAAGTCGTAGGAGAGAATATGTAAGACATCATCCATGCGTAGGACTATTTTGAGCAAGCTTTGAGGGCTAAGGGTGCCAAGATTTGAGTAGAATCCCTCTAAAATCATCTCCTAAGGGTTGGCCCTTAAGTCCCTATCAATCTACCTTTGTGGACCCCAATTTTCTTCTTGGAGCACAAAAGCGGTCTCATGGGTCTCCAGGTGGTCAAAAGGCCTCTCTCTTCTCCAACATTGAGTGCTCCCAAGGTGGTGCTAGCCCTCTCGTGTCTCAATGTGTGAGATTTTCCTCCTCTTGCCGTTGGATCAACAATTATCCCTCTAAGAGTGTTAAGCTAGTTGGGGCCATGTTAAGACTAGGTGTATCATCCCCAAAAAGCTACATTCCACCAAGACTCTGGTGTGAGGAGACGCACAGGGGGGCGTGTGGGAGTACCCTCAAATTTTATGGAAATTTTAAGGGTGTAGGGGGACATTAGGGTATATATATAGGGACCTAGCCTCTTGGTCTTATCTAGATCACTTTATGGGGGTGGGCATCCAACGGGATCATATATACATAATGGAGATATATTATATATGTAATTATGGGCAACCCTTGTGTAACATACGGGATTAAGATATCTTATATATGTAATTATGGTCAACCTCTGTGTAACGTACGAGATTAAGATATCTTATATATGTAATTATGGTCAATTCTCATGTAGCGGGCCAAGATTTTGACCAAAGAATAAGGTCACATGATACTTCCTCGAAGAGTGGGAAGGTGGGCTACTTATATATATTGAATTGAATCCATAAATACCTCAAAGAATTAGATCCAATGGTCGAAGTACATGTTTGTTCCTATATCTATTATACATAGGGCTTATCACCGAGCTCTCAATTACGAAGGAATTAGCAAGAAAATAGTGTTTGATCACCGCAGATAGTTCTTTGATCAAAGTTCCTTGAGTTAAGGCACTTTATCGAAACTGACTTATATCCATGAAGTACTCTTACTAGTTGAAGCGCTACTAAAAGATCTAGGTTTATCTAGGGTTAAGCGAGGTTCTAGTAGAGGCTAAAATCCTAATCTATGTTTATCTAGCCTCCTACGCAAGAACAACCCATTAGGACCTTCATATACGAGGGGGAAGACTAATTCATTGTAGGGGGAGCATCCTCACACTTTTACCCCTTATTCCCTTCCTAAAGTTGCGGGGACGAGCCTTGAAATGGATCAAAACAAGTCTTGTACTTTCCCTTGGAAGCTCCGATCACTTTTTTAAGGTTCTAGCAGAGGCTAAAAGCTTGATCTAGGGTTCTCTACGGTAAGGTACTGCCCCCCCTCCTCAAATGCATATATTTTACCTTCTTGACTTCATCTCCCTCTATGGTTTAGCCTTGTCGGGGGTGTTAGTGTCAGTCTTTCCAGCCTTCCTCCAGTGATCAAACATGCTCTTACAAAGTTATTTTGAAGTGTCAAGGTCAAATTTTGTCATTTCAAAGAGTTTTCAAGCAAAATTTGGTCACTAGGCATTAGGTCTAGGGTTTGTTTTCACTCCTTCTAAAGTTGCCTAAATGCCAATCTATGTCATCATTCAGCTGATTCTATCATCATTTATGGGGTTTTCATTATCATGTCAGTGTCTAATGAGTCATTTTGCATCTTGTTCATGCTTTAGTTGTGCCTTGGCAAGTTCATTTCCCTCTCCTAGGGTTTTGAAGCCAATTTTTCTTGGACGGGAAAATCAATGGAAAAACTTGTTTCCTGATGTTCATACACCTTCCCCTATCCTTAAATTACCTTACCAAATGCTTTCCAACACTCAGAACCCCCAAAATCCTCATTTTTGCACAAACCCTAGTTTCTAGCTACAACCTGGCAATTTTCTAGGTTTGGCCTGTGTTTTGCCCTTTTGGACCCCTTCCCCTCACTCAATCTCTGAGGTTCCACTTTCCCCTACTTCCTAACATCCCTCCCCACTCCCAAAAATTTCCCCAAGAATTTAGAAGCCCCCTATCCCCTTCATGTCGCTTCATTTCGACCAAATTCCTTGTTTCACACATCAGGGAAAGTTTCACTAAAATGATGTTTCAGAGCAGTCAGAGATGAATTTTGGAAAACTGAGAGAGGTTTTTCTCCATAACATGCCAAAGAAGAAAAACCTCTTTCACTGTTTACATAGGTGTCATGAGTTTAGAGAAATGTCAAGAATACCGTTGCCTCGGGAGAATCAAAGAAACCTCTGAAGTGACCTTGGGAAAATCAAGTTTTCTCCTAGCTTGGTTGTCCAAATGATTTTCTTGATGGCTAAAATGATAACTAGACACAAAGAGATTTCTAATGAGCTATCATGAGCTCAATTTTGGGTTGTGGAAGGCATTCAAAAGTTGACTGCAACAACACTATTCTTTCAGGCAGCCTCATTTGGCACTTTTTGACAAGTCTTGGGAGATTTGATTTTTAACAGGTCAAATCAACTCCAAATTGAGAAATTCCACTTGGGATGGAAAGTAGACAGACCAAGCTTTCCAATGAGCCATATTTCACCTGATTTGGACCAGTGAAACCCACTCAAAGTTGCTACAAGGGGCGCGACCATTTGCACAGGGGGCGCGACCATTTGCAGAAAGTGACCTTGGGAGAAATGGTTTTTGAGGGGGCAAAACAACTCCAAATTCAGAAATTCCACTTGGGGATGGAAAGTAGACAGCCCAAGCTTTCCCATGAGCCATCTTGCACCTGATTTGGACCAGTGGAACCCACCCAAAATGTTGCAGCAAAGGGGCGCGACCATTTGCACAGGGGGCGCGACCGTGTGCGCCAGCTTTGCCAGAATTGACCTTTTTTGTCAAAAAACACTGTTTTGACTATGGTTGACCATTTTTACTTGTAGATGATGGATAAATGTAATATTTTCATGGCACTTTGATAGATTTTATCTCTTTTTACCCTTCTAGAAGCTTCCTTGATGTAAAAA
>APFE031185055.1:0-10862 GCA_000404065.3 Pinus taeda | reverse complement strand
AAACGGCCACTGAGAAGGTATGATGATTATGTTACTTCAGTTGCATTTACTGCTAATGACGATGAACCTCTATGCTATCAGGAAGCAATAGAAGGTTCAAAAAGTGACAAGTGGAAAGCATCCATGAAGGAAAAAATGATGGCCTTGAGTAAGAATGGCACATGGGATCTGGTTGAGCTTCCAAAAGGCAGGAAAAATGTGGGGTGTAAATGGGCTTTCAAGATGAAACGAGGTGTGAATGATACGGAAGATAGGTACAAAGCGCGGCTGGTTGCAAAAGGGTTTTCTCAGAAAGCCGGTATTGACTTTCATGAGATTTTTTCACCAATGGTTAAAATTGTTTCAATTAGAATTGTGTTAGCATTAGTGGCTTTGCTTGATTTAGAGTTGTAGCAATTAGATGTTAAGACTGCATTTCTACATGGAGACTTAGATGAGAAAATTTATATGGAACAACCAGAAGGGTTTGTTCATCATCGCAATGAGAAATTTGTCTGCAGGCTCAAGAAGTCATTATATGGCCTGAAGCAGTCACCTCGGTAGTGGTATAAGAAGTTTGATTCTTTCATGTTGAGTCAGAAATATGTTAGAAGTGAATATGATCATTGTGTTTATTTTAAACAGTTAAATAATGGCATATTCATTATCTTGGTATTGTATGTTGACGATGTGCTTTTAGCAAGCAAAAGCGTAGAAGAAATCAACAGGTTGAAGGCTCATATGGCAAGGACATTTAATATGAAAGATCTAGGAGCAGCAAGACAGATTTTGGGCATGGTGATTTTCAGAGACAGTAGCAATGGTAAGTTATGGCTATCACAGCAAAAGTATATTGAGAAAATACTTCTGAGATTTGGTATGAATAATGTGAAGCCTGTGTCAGTCCCTTTAGCTTCCCATTTTAAGATTTCTTCGAGTTTATGTCCTAATACAGATGAAGAAAAGGATTATATGTCTGGAATTCCATATGCCAATGTAGTAGGGTGTTTAATGTATGCGATGGTTTGTACTCGACCAGATATTTCACATGCAGTTGGAATTGTCAGTAGGTACATGGAAAATTCGGGTAAAGAACACTGGTCAGCAGTGAAATGGGTGCTTCGATATTTGAGAGGCACAGGTAGTTATTGTATTACTTACAATAAGAGTAGTGAATTTGTTTGCGGATATGTTGATTCCGATTTTGCAGGTGATTTGGATAAGGGAAGGTCAACTTCAGGGTACATCTTTACTCTTGCAGGCGGAGCTATCAGCTGGATGTCAAAGCTACAGAACATTATTGCTTTATCCACTACTGAAGCAGAATACATTGTTGCTTCTCATGCTTGCAAAGAAGCGATTTGGTTGAAAGGTTTGTTTGGTGAATTTGGTAGGTTGCAGGATAGCATCAAGTTATTTTGTGACAGTCAAAGTGCAATACATTTGGCTAAGAATCCGGCCTATCATAGTAATTCAAAGCATATACCGATCAAGTACCATTTTGTAAGACAGGTTATCACTGAAAGGGGAGTCTCTCTTGAAAAGGTGCATACAAAGGAGAATTATGCAGACATGTTCAAGAAACAAGTTTTGTTAGAGAAGCTACGCTGGTGTTTGGCTTCTCTTGGCTTGCAGAAAAGATAAAATAATAATAACAGGGCATCAAGCTAATTGTTGTCAAGGTGGAGATTGTTGAGATTTTCTGTTTGAATGAAATAAGAAAAATCTCAGTAGATGACAACAATAGGAATCAGTTCCTAGATTAGCTCCAGGTTGTTGGGAGATGATTAATGCCTCCTATATTTGATGAAAGTGAGTTAATGAGGTTGTTAGATTCCCTTTTCTATAAAACAAGCAACCATTCAAATTGTTTGGAATGAGGGTGAGAGTTTGTGAGGATTTAATTATGTAATCTCCTCTTTGATTAATAAGATTGCCGATGCCTATGTTGTGTGGACATAACCCAGATTGGTTGGGTGAACCACATTAATTGTTGTGTCCTTATGTGCTTGATTTATCTGCTAAGTATTTGATTTAATTTTGTTGTGCATCTGATCTCCAACAACGAGTCTAGATTCTAATGTTTGGTATTTTTTTTTTTTAGGTTGTGTTTTTTTTGGGAAATTATAAAGATAGAAATTTATTTTAATATTTAGAGATTTTGGCATTGTGTAAATTTTAAAATGTTTAATGATAAAAATATTTAATTTGTTAATGATTTTATATATAATATTTATAAGATTTTAACGTTTTAAATGTAAAATATTTTTTATATTTATTTAAAATATTTTTATGCTATAAAATATAAGTGAATAGTTAAAAAAAAAATTGACATTCTTTTTTTAAGAAAAAATAGAGAAATTAACCACTCACTATATTAATCTCTAAAATTTTCCCAATTCTTTATATGATTTTATCACATCAAATGCAATAATTTCATTATTTGATATTCCAGGATATTTTAAGCCTTGTAAATCTTTCAAACTCAAATACTGATAATTTTTTTCCATGAGACGAGGGATTTATTAGTGATTACGAGTGCAATGCTTTCGAGGACAAACAAGGGCTTTATGAGGCTGGTAGACCTTTCTGACTCTCTATATTGATTATTTTTCTTGGAGACGAGAGATTTAAGAGTGATCTATCCGTGCAATACTTTCATTATTGGATAACAATGAGGACAAACGAGAGATTTTTGAGCCTGGTAGACCTTTATCACGCTATATTGATTTCTCTTACCTTTAGACGAGGGATTTATGAGGGGTAATTTTCTTGACACCAGGGATTTATGTGTGATCATATAGATCACATTGTTTGAGATCTTTCGAAAAGATGAGTGACCAAGCCACCACATCATATTTAAGAGTTTCTATTTGCATATCCAATTTAAAAGGGGTGGAGATTATATATATATATATATATATATATATATATATATATATATATATATATATATTTATATATATATCACATGTTTATATAATAATAATATAATAATAATAGTAATAGTAATAATAATAATAATAGTAGTAATGTAACATATGGTTTTACGTTTCAATGGCATGTTTTTAGTAGTTAACCTCAACTATCTATGTTTGTGTATATTATTAATTTATGTATAAATTTGGTATATATTTTTTTCCATAATTAATGCACATTTAAATGTGTTTATTTTGATTGGGGAGAATATTAACTTAGTTGTATCATTGTTTATTTAGGTTAAGTATTTAAGAAATAATTAATATGTATTTTGCAATAATATATTCAATGTTCTATAAGTTAGGATATATAGCATTTATATAGAACGATGTATAGAGTCAATCTATACAACATTTAATGCATTGTTGTAAGGTGCGTTGTTTTCCATTTTAACCATGGGGCATTTTCAGTCGCTATTTCATCTGGTAGAAAGCTGTCATTTACAAATCAAAGCTACCAACAAAAGGAGTATGTTGATGCATATGAATGAAAAGGGGATGCATATGATTGAAAACGGGGGTCTACAAATAAAATGAGTTAAACTTTTGAAGAAATATGTTGGTTTATCCACCATATTTATCTAGTTTGAGTTTACCAATATTAAAACTACGATTTTGGAATTATTTACTTATTAACAACATAATAACCACAAATGTCAGCCACTTACCAGTCTGAAGTATGTTGATGCATATGATTAAAGAGGGAGATCTACAAATGAAAAGAGTTGAACCTTTGAAGAAATATGCTAATTTATCCACCATATTTATTTAATTTGAGATTACCAACTTAATAGAACTATGATTTTGAGATTATTTACTTATAAAAAATAAAATACCCACAAATGTAAGCGACTCACCATTCCTCTCGAAAAGTTGAAGATTTATAACAAATTTAGATTTAGTTTGTTTAGTATATCGATAGGCAAGAGGGATCTAGTGAACATAAACAAACCTGAATTCATTTCATTGCAAGAAGAAACCATTGAAGGTTGCGACCTTATTCTATTAACTTCCTAGAAGACATCAAACATTGTTTTTTTCATATTGAAGGTCATTTGAAGTACATAAGTGTAATAGTGTAGTTTGCATCTTTTCTTTGATGTGGATCCAAAGACACAACTCACATGGGCAAAGTTTGTTATTAATTTGTTGAGTATTACATGCTTTGTTTTGAGTTCTTATTTTAAATATATTGAATTTTAATTGATTAAGCCATTTTTTTAACAAAATTGTAGGAAATTGAGAATATTAATATAAGAGTATGAAGGAACAAAGAATTCATCATTACTTTATATTAAGCCTTATAGGTTTTACGAGAAAAGATAAGTTACAGATAAAAAAATTCTTATTTCATTTTATAGGGCTTACCATACTGAGAGTGATTACAATATCATCCATATTTCAAAGGAAAGAATATCAATGAAAGAAACTTAGAGTTATCATGGCAAGGGATTTATAGGTATTTTTTACTATTTCAATTAATTCATTTAGATAATGTTAATGTTAGTTATAAAGCCTTAATTGATATAGATTTAGGCTTTTATATTACAATTTGGTGAGAAGTTAAGATTTATTTTAATAAATAAACCTTATATTTCTTTGTTTATAGAGTTTTAATATTTAGAAATATTATTAGAAATAAAGTTTTGTATTATATAAATTCATTGGATTAAATAAGGATATAGTTAAATATAGTATCATATTATATGAATTTATTGGATTAAATAAGGATATAGTTAAATACAATGTTATACTATATAAATTTGTTGGATTAAATAAGGAGATGGTTAAAGAGTTATATATAGAGAGAGAATTAGTTTAATTAGTTTGAACCAACTAATTTCAAGGTGGTCATTACTAAGAGATTGCGGGTTCAAGTTTAATAAAGTTTATATGGGTTGGGAGTACAAATTGTGGTTTAATGACATTTAACACAATTGTTAATCATAAAATGTCAAAAAGTGTTTTGAAATTTTCAAGAGGATATTTTCATGAGAAAGAATATATATTCTAACAGATTAACTTGATAGATTATCCCTAATGTTATTGTTAAATATACTAATTTATTACATTAAATAAATTTATTAGATAATATACACACTCCAAAATTTATTGGAAATATCATTTACTAGTATACATACACATGTTTTAAATTAACTTAAAAAAAAATTTTTTTTTAATTAGAAAATATTATTTGTATTAAACTTGAGTTAAAAAAAAGAAAATATAAAAATAAAACAATTTTATAAAAAGTTAAAAATGACTTAAAATCATTTTCACCAATTCGTTTGGAGCACATCCATGATTTAATTATAAATTTAATATACTACCTAAATTTAAATGAAAATAGCAAAAATTAACCCAAAAAAAAATAATCATAAATTTTACACACCATCTGAATTTAAATATTAAAAAAAAACTAAAAGAAAAACCCAAAAAACTACGTAAATCAATTTTGATGAACCAATTCATGTAACACTAATAATGGTGACCATATATAACTAGCATTTGCACCAAATGTTGCAAAGGAAACACCGTAAGGCATAAATTTTGAGGAACAATCATGACATGGGAATGGGCAAATCTAAATGAAATGTAGAGATGTAGCAGAAATGAAATTCATTTAGGGTGCCTCACACTATTTTTTTTATTAATTATTGAATTAATATTGCATATAAATCGTTGTTCATGACTATGAAGCTACCAAGTTGCTCAATGGGAAAGCTATAGCCAAAGGAGAGGAGAGGTAGGAGGAGCACTATAAATTGTACATGTGAGTTAATTTGAATTTACTTTAAAATCATAGTAATTCAGTTTCAATTTGAATTTAATGTGCCTCAGACTATTTTTTTATTAATTATTGAATTAATATTGCATATAAATCATTGTTCATGACTATGAAGCTACCAAGTTGCTCAATGGGAAAGCTATAGCCAAAGGAGAGGAGAGGTAGGAGGAACACTATAAATTGTACATGTGAGTTAATTTGAATTTACTTTAAAAACATAGTAATTTAGTTTCAATTTGAATTTATTTATTTCTAAAGTCACATTTATTCATAAAAATTAATTAATGGTTGTGTAAGACTGAAATTATGCTTTAAAATCATAGTAAACAATTTCATAAGATAAAGATGATTATTAGAACTAAATCATAATTTTAATTTGTTTTATTATTCAATTAATAAAAATAATTAGTCTATCTCCAATAAGATGAAGATGATTATTAGAACTAAATCATAATTTTAATTTGTTTTTATCTAATTAATAAAAATAGCTAGTCTCTCTTGTCTCGTACCCGTGGTTGGGATTATACAACGAATCTTCTGCATCTCATAACTTATCCTGAAACGAATTCTACTCATAATTTGAATTTATTTATTTCTAAAGTCAAATTTATTCATAAAATTTTAATGGTTGCTTAACACTGAAAGTATGCTTTAAAATCATAATAAATGAGTTTTAATGTGAATTTGTTTATTTCTAAGTCACATATATTCATAAAAAATTAATAGTTGTAACACTGAAAGTATGTTTTAAAATCATTGTAAATAATCTAGTAAGATAAAGGTGATTTAATTTACTTTTTATTAATATTTAGTTAATTAAAATAATTAGTCTCTTATGTGGAATTCTATTTTTCTCCTCCTTATTCAGGAAAGAGAATTTATATTGCACATAATTCCAGGTCTTGCTAATTAAGACATAAGATAGGTATTGTCATTGGAGTTTATTCAGCTCAGGAGTCCAGGGATATTTGTCAAGGTTGACTCTTATTTTTCATCTTGGTAACCTGAACTCTTTATTTTTGACAAGCTTTGTCAGCTTTCGAATAAGAGGAAATATCATACTTGGAAATGCTAATAAGTTAATCATACGGAGGCATAATAATTGAAATCGATTCCTGATTCCGTGAGCTGAAATTTTTTGAAGCAGATTGTCCATTGGAACTCCCATCTCCATCTTTTTCTATTGAATATCTCCAACTCTTGTTTCTCAATAAGTTTGAGCATTATATTGACCTTAGAGCTCACTATTTTAATATCACAAGTCGCTACTTAGAGTGTACATTTCCCGTCAGAAAATAGAAAGGAAACAATGTACAATTTTGTGTTGTCATGCCTCAGTAGAAAACTTAGAAGCGCCATTACTTGAGAAGACCAAGCTTTTCTTTGGGTATCTGTGATAGTTATCTTCAGATTAGGAGGCTCTACCAGTTTCTTCTCTTCAAGTTGTGATCCTAGATCTGAAGCTTCACCAATAGCACTAATAGCTAAAGACCTTGACACAGGACAAAAACCTTGTGTGACAGATCCTTGACGATTTGTTGATGTTGTAAGAGTAACATTGATTGAATGACATTGACTTATGAATGACTGTAACAATGATAGAAATGAGCATCCTATTGATTAGTTGTATATCAGTGAGAAAATAACTTGTAATCAGATATGCCAATCAAGAACAAAGAATTGGCTGAAGGTTGAACAGTTTCCCTAAGTGTGGACTGCCAATTTCCACTCCCGTGGATGAGTTCTGGCTACCATTTCACTCCCAATGGCTTTAATAGCGAGTGGAATCCCTCCATAGTTGGCGCTCACAACCTTTTTCATTTTCTCATCTCTATTTGCTGGCAGTTTTCCATTGTTATATGGAAAATGATGAATAGAAAATAGCTTCCAGCTGTCCTCTTCTACCAAATCCCCCATTCTTATTACAGATGTCTCTGCAACTCCAATTTCTGACAGGACTCTGCGATTTCTTGAACTTACAACAAGTCTAGAGTTAGAGTGGTGGGTTAGCAATAACAAACCGAATTCTTCGATCAACTGGGAACCATCTCCCAAACGTCATCCAAAAATAAAGGAAACCTCTTAGTCTGCAATCTCTGAGTCAACCACATATTTGCATATTCATCACCCTCATTTCTGTCTAATTCTATCCTTGTAAGCGTGGCTATTTGCATACACAGTTCATTTCCAAGATTTGTAAAGTATGGATTATTGGCCTATAGCTCACGGGTGCTCAACATCAAGTTGATATAACAGAAAAAAATGGCAAAATATAATATGCAAAATAGACTTAATGAAAATTCCACAAAGAATTCTTAATCTAGTAGGCTGGGTGGTAGTTTTAAAAAACAACCTTGCTTCAATTACTAATATATACTTGTTTTGTTATGTACACTTTGAAGTGAAAAGTGGTGCTAGAACAGTTGGTCATAACCTATTCATTGGTCCAGCTGAAAGAACTTAGACATGCCATTAGCATTAGCAAGTGCTTTATCGTGGAACACTTAAGGCACTTTTTTTTTAAAGTTCACCGTCCTAGCGGGCAAGCCATATTTGGCCTATTAGAATCCCCTTCAGAAGATTCACTCCCTGCACCTTGTGTTTCAACTTCTTAAAATAACTTAGGTGTTGCATTAATTTGTGTGGTGTAAACACCCTATTGTCTCTTCCCGCCTTAAAAAGGGGGAAAAGGATTATAAAATTGTTGAACTCATATGGATTTAGAAGATCTTTCTATAGAAATACTTGTGAAATCCAAGCAAGGCAGAGGTTATGGAAATACCATGCCTAGGTCTTGGAATCAAGTTGTTCTGCAATTGTTTTGGAACATGAGCTTTTAGGAAGATGAATACAAAGACAAAATGGAGGGTTCATTAGACCGGTGGGACGAAGGTGATCTATTAGCTCCGTGACACTGTTATGCTCCTGGTTAAACTTACTTGTAAAATGGCCTAAAACAATACGAAATATCGACATAGAATGAAGTAGAATTAATTGAACATTAACTATGTGATGTACCAAACACAACTTATGAAAATAATATGAAATACTAAAATAGAATGGAGTAGAATTACTTCCCATCTTCTACATGTTCCAACATCCTTTATCTTTAAGGAAAGTGACTCTGTTATGCACCTGGCACAAGTTACTTGTAAAATGGTGGAAAGTACAGTACCAAAGTAGATTTAGTAAAATTACTGGACTATCTTCTACATGGTCTAACTTTCATAATATGTTAATTTGAAATACGTAAATAAAATCCTGAGAAGGAATATTGATCCCCTTATGAAGGCCCCTGTGTTCATTCCAATTATGAACATTGTCCTTAAGAATAGGCTTTAAATCTCGAGTCTATGAATGTACTTTACAATTTCTAAACGCAAACCCATCTACTAACTTCTCTGAAATTCCTAAAGTGGTCCAGACTCATCTAAATCCCAGTTTGATATATCAGACTTTATATCAAACCCAGGATGAATTTGAATTAGCGCTAATATTTGATGCCCTGAGTTTATCTGCCTCTAGTGCCCTGGATAGGTTTAATAAGTTTGTTGACTTATTTCTCATACTAGGTTTCTGAAGTCATCTTGACGAGTCCTCAATTGTCAGGTTTCTGAAGTCATCTTGAAGAGGCCTCAATTGGCAAGTTCGCTATTAGATGATTCCAAGGAGTTTTTACCCTGCTTAAAATAAAGGAAGTTAGATAGTCAAATAATTTCACGGTATGAAGAAGGCTAAGCATTCAATATTTTGGAATATTTGGGTTTGGTTTCATTGGAACCATCTTCAAATCTATCAATCCAAAATGATAATTTCAATCCAAAATATTCATGAAACTTGCCAGATTTTAGGGGAAAAAATGCCAATTTTCCTTCACTATATTTGAGTGACTAAAAAACAGCAATTCAAAGCAGCTCTAGAATGGGGTGGATATTGTACACTTCTAATGCGAAAAAGAGAGCTACCATCTTCCTCTGCTTCCACCACAAATCTCTCTAATACTGAAAAGGCGTCCTCTTGTTCGACTACGAGGGGATCTTCGATGAAAAATACCTCTGTTCTTGGAGAAATAGGCTGCATGGAGGTAGATGTAGAGGCACTGGCTGAAGGTTGAACACTTTCCCTGAGCGTGGTGTGGACAGCCCAAGAAGAACCTTATGAGTAAGCCCCAATTGAATCATGGAAATTGACTTGAGATGGTTGTTAATATTTGACTTCATATTGGCGGCCTCAATGATTGTTTGATAACGAGAAAAAATGTTAAAGCTGAATACTGTGCACTGCTGCGTCATTTGAGATGTTTGTAAGAGAAGTGCATCCAGTCTTTTTAGCCATACATTAACCACTGAAACATTATTGTGACTGTGAGAAGTGGAAATACCTCTTTTTTTGTTTATCTGCAGGTGATATTGCTGGATGTGGGTGATGATAGGCTTAATCTCTCTTACAACATCTTGGAGAGTTGACAACTCTTTCCTACACCGAATCGCAATGTCGATGCCAACACCTATAAATCCAGGGATGAAACCAATATCAGCCATTATAGGATTTCCTTAAAAACATGCTGATCCCTTTTAGGATGGGATAGCCATATAAGCAAAGCCTTAGGCAATAATATGTAACAATAGGAACATAACTAGAAATAATGAATAACAAATAGCTGCCAGTTGTCCTCTTCTAACAAATCCCCCATTCTTATTACAGATGTCTCTGCAACTCCAATTTCTAATAGGAATCTGTGATTTCTTGAACTTACAACAAGTTTGGAGTTGGAGTGGTGGGTTAGTAGCAGCAAACACAATTCCTCCATCAACTGGGAACCATCTCTCCAAATGTCATCCAAAAATAAAGCAAACCTCTGAGTCTGCAATCCCTGACTAAACCACATCTTTGCAAATTCATCACCCTCATTTCTGTCTAATTCTATCTTTGTAAGCGTGGCTATTTGCATACACAGTTCATTTCTAAGATCTGTAAAAGATGGATTATTGGAAATCATGAGCCAAAGCAATAAGTCATCTCTGAAGATATTTCTCACCTTTGGATTGTTGAAGACTGTCTTGAGGAGGAGGGTTTTGCCTGCTCCACCCTTTCCAACCACCCAAATGCGAAAAAGA
>APFE031185049.1:63056-96744 GCA_000404065.3 Pinus taeda | reverse complement strand
TATGTATTTATCCTCATAGCTCCTGACAGGGTATTACTGTTCCTTGATGGCATCCATGAATGAATTTCAAGTGGGTGTGGCTAACAATAGTGAGCGTGTAATTTCGTCCTTCTTCTCATAGTTGATTTCCCATCAGTCCTTGATGTGGGGGGGACTTTGAGAAGTGGAAAAGTAATATTTTCCTAGCTGGAAAAACCATGAACAGAAAAATATCCTTCTAGCAAATTTAACCATATATATACATTTTCTGCATCTATATGACCTTCAAATATGGGTATGTAAAAGTTAACTTGTACCTTAAAGGGTGTGGTGCTTCCAGAGTAGTTGTTGGAAGGAGATGTGTCACCTTTGGGTAACCGCTGAAGGATACAGGTAAAATTGTCCATCATCGCATTACTCTGTCGCTCGAGGGCTTCTTCGAGTAAGATTTTGAAAGGATATCTTTCCCCCTCATCTTTCTTCTCTTCCGTCATGGGAGGTCATAGGGATTTGCGAGGCTGTTCTTACAAAGGTTTGACCAGTTTGAGCCATAAATCCTTATACCCTGACCTTGTTGGGGACATGCAAAGAAAAACAAAGAAAGAGAAGACTGCTCTGATACCATTGGTCCGAACTTAAATAGGAATGCAAAAAATTGTATATATAACCATAAATATAGAGATGCAGTAAAAATAACACTTCATTTCATTAATATCAAAAACTGAAATATGCTTACAAACAGAATGGAAATAAGACTAGCTCGGGCAATCGTAGCTTATCTCTGAGAAGAGATGTGGCAGATACGTGCCTCTGAACTATGTTATAATGAGGCTCAGAGGCTTATTTATTATTGAGAAACGATGGAAAACCCTAAACATCCAAAAACCTAACCCTAGGAGATGAAGTGCCAAAATTATGGGCCTCGATTAGGTAAATTGGTACACCAACTTCCCGGGGTATAGATGGTGCGATGTACATGTTATATATGCAGTTCTACCAATTCATATGAATTGGAGCATATTTCAGTATTTGTACTTCAATAAAATTTACTGCTAAATTAAATCCATAATTTATAAAAAAATGTTGAATTAGAAACATGTGTATTAAATCTATTTGTTCTTCACACATATAACATCATTTCATTTGAAGAAAAGAAAGGTAAGAATAAGTTAATGTCGGACCACCCATTTTGTACAAAATTAAATTCAGAAATTAAAAACCCAATAACTAGAGATGCTGAAATTAAATCGTAATATGATATATTATATGAAAGGGAGGTCTACAATCAATGTTTTGACACATAATTCCATCATGTTGAGATGATTGATTAACATGTAAATGAATCACATCGACAAATTCACAATCATATACCTTCTTTTCCATAAAAGTGGAAGACAATGTTGCTGGAAAACCTGATAATGTGTGTTCCTCTGCCCATAGTCCACTTTAATTACATAATTTGAGACTTGAAATCATGCAATCCACTTTAATTACATAATTTGAGACTTGAAATCATGCAATCCACTTTGGAATCCTCAACGGACGAGAGAGAGTACAGAATGATTTCTAATTATTTAATTTTAAATCTCAAGTAATGATTTCTAAGTAAGAGTCTCTCTTTTATGCACCAACCAAAAATTAAATAAATTCAATTTAATAATTGAAAAAATAAATTATTTGTATGTTCTAATGTCTTCTTTTCATATTATTTATAAATTTTTGGTCAAGATGAAAATTAATTGAAGGGTCAACATATTTTTGAATACGATTATACCTAGCCTGCGGCAGGGATAATAAGAATAAAACCAACTAGGGTGATATCTAGTATCACCTAAATTGGGTAATAAGAATGGAACCAATTATGGTGATATCTAGTATCACCTAAATTGGGTTGGGTTGTCAGCGATGGTGAAAATGGATTCCATCGAAGTTAGCAAGAAGATATTTTTCGAAACCGTCATTGGTTGAAAACACCCCTGGTCCTTTAACTGAAATGCAAACGAAAAATATTCAAATCCATGCCCTGCTTTGGTTCCTCCTTCTCCTTTTAAAGCTTAATTGCCTGAAAAAAACAATTGGCAATTACCATGATGGATAATTTACCTTGGGTGAATACCATGTGCTCCCCTCCCTAGATATATATATCTATAAAGTAATAAATATATAAGTATATATAAGTATATATATATTCCAATTTGGGTCAACTGGTTAGGGATATTGTAGTTAAGCAATTTCAATGATGGATGTTGCAATATATGCTCTCCCTCTGAGGTGGCATCTTCGGTGGGAAAATATTTTTATCACACTAGATATTCTTGGATGGTCTTGGTCCAGAGTTTCTTTTCCCTTACTTCCAACACTTATTCTAGAACCAGTTGAAGATTCCCCTCCTCATCTAATGGGGGTAAATTAGGTGATGATATAATGTTTTCCCCCACAATCTTCTTCAGGCAAGAGACATGAAATACATTATGAATTTTTTTCTCTTATGGAAGCTCCAATTCATATGCTACCTCTCCTACCTTTCAAATAACTCGATACGGTCCGTAAAACTACGGCCTCAACTTTTTTGCTCCTTTCTACTTCAATGTGGACTATTTGTATGGCTGTAGTCGGAAGTGTATTATATCTCCCACTTTGAAGATTATTTCTATCCTCTATCGATCTACATATATTTTTTGTCGATTTTGAGTTGTTTGCAGATTATCCTTGAGTGCATAGAGAATATCCTGGCATTCTGAGATCCAATCCTTGGCTAACGGCACCCTACTATCTTCAAATCTTGTGTATTCAAAACATAATTCCTAGTATCCATACAAGGCTTGGGAGGGTGACATCCTATGTACATGTGATAAGTAGTGTTATAGTAATATTCTCCTAAATACAACCACTTGGCCCATCCTCTTTATTGTCCTGCGACACAGTTCCGTAAGTAACCTGCCACCCATTTATTCACAGCTTGTGTATGTCATCTATTTGTGGGTGGTAATTTGTGTTAGTAGTGAGCTTAGAGCCTAATAATATGAATAACTCCTCCTAGAATCATCCCATGGACCTACTATCATGGTCACTGATGATGGTTTTTGGAAAACTGTGCATTTGAAATACTCCTTGGAAGAATACTTATGTTATCTTAGATGCAGAGCTTTTAAAGGAAATTACAAAGAAGTGGGCATATTTTGTCAAGCGATCTACCACCACAAAGATATAGTCTTTACCTTGGATTAAGGGAAGCCATGTGATGAAATCCATGGAAACACTCTCCCATTTTTGTTCTGGAATGGGCAATAGTTGTAGCAAACCTGCTAGGTTCGTGTGTTTAGCCTTATTACTCTGATAGGTATTGCACTCCTGGACATATTTGATAATGTCCCCCTTTAGGCCCTTCCATGTGAACCTCTCCCTAATGGTCCTATAAGTTTACAGAAATCTTAGGTGTCCTGCTATAGGAGAGTCATGGGTTGCTTGTATGATATTCACCCTTAGTTAGAACTCTGGTACTAGATAGATTAGGTCCTTATAGTAGATCATGTCATTGAAAACCCAGTATCGTCCATCCAGTGACTATCCATCAAGGATCTCACAAGATCATTCATTCTTTGAATATTCCACCAAAAGATGGGACTCCCAGTATTCCACAATGTCTATGAGAGAGAAAGTAACTAGTCCCTTGGATAAGGCATCTGATATTACATTTTTCTTTCCTTTGACATAATCGATCTTGAAGTCATAGGCCTCGATCTTACTAACG
Organism: Pinus taeda; assembly: GCA_000404065.3. Classification (NCBI taxonomy): domain Eukaryota; kingdom Viridiplantae; phylum Streptophyta; class Pinopsida; order Pinales; family Pinaceae; genus Pinus; species Pinus taeda. The sequence continues at coordinate 93,014 of APFE031185049.1, read as the reverse complement.
TGTTTTTTCCACCTCTCATTCAATCCCTTCTAATCCAAGAAATACATGATACTGTTATGATTTGTTTTTACCTTTAACTTGTTTCCCACTAAATATGGCCGAAACTTAACCAATGCATGCATAATTGTCAACGTTTCCTTTACATAGATAGAATAATCACAGTCATAATCTTTGATATTCCTACTCTCAAAAACAATTAGATGATGGTTTTGTGTCAAAACATCCCTAATGCCTTCCCCAAAGGCATCACATTCCAACACAAAGGGTTGGGAGAAGTCCGACAAGGCTATAATTGGGCATGAAGTCATTACTCTCTTAAGTTGACCATACAAAGGCCCCATTTTTGGTGAGATCAGTCAGTGGGGTTTCCAGCTATGAATACCTCTTAACAAACCTTCTATAACAAGTGTGGATACCCAAGAAGACCCTTAGTTTTGTTACATTTTTTGGAGTGGACCAATAAAGAATGGATCCAATCATCTTCTAATACACTTTGACTCTTTGGCCTCCAAGTATGTGTCCCAAATATAACATCTTTGTCATGCCAAACTCACATTTAGATATTTTGGCATAGAATTGTTGTGCTTCTATAATTCCCAATGCCTCATCCAAATGTTGTAGATGCTCCTCACACATCTGACAGTAAATCAGGTTGTCATCAAAGAAAACCAACACAAATTTATGTAGCTTATTGTTGAACATATGGTTCATACAAGACTGAAATGTTGCAGGGGCGTTGTATAATCCAAAGGGAATCACCAAGAATTCATAATGTATGTAGTGGCATCTGAAAGTTGTCTTCGAGATGTCTTATTCCCAAACTCTAATCTAGTGATATCCTGAGCAGAGGCCAATCCTTGAGAAGTACTTGGCCCCCTTCATCTCATCCATCAATTCATCAATCCTGGGTATAGGATATCTATTTTTAATGGTATTCTTGTTTAGTTCCTGATAGTCTATGCACATCCTCAGGGACCCATCATTTTTCTTGACTAATATTATGGATGGGGTGGAAGGGCTTGAGCTTGGTAGGATGTGTCCTAATGCCAACATCTCCTGGATGGATTTATCTATTTCATCCTTATATTATTTGGGATTTTGGTAAGGGGTAGTTATGAAAGCTTGGACCCCTTCCTCTAGTTCATTGATGTGCTTGAATCCCCTATCTAGAGGTCAACCTGTGGTATATCTCTAAAAACGTTCTGGCATTTTTGCAATAATTCCATGATGTCAAGGGGATAATCTTTATGTTGTTCCTATGGTCTTTTCTCCATGATTCGGCATTCCGCGACCCATATGATATCTCTATGTTGAAGGTCTGCCTCCATCCTATTGGATGTCACAATCTTGAGTGGGTATGAATGAATTCCTCTCAGTGTTACCTTCTTACCGTATGGACCTAAAAATAAAAATTCCAAGTCCTGATAGTTCATTGTATGAGTCCCAATTGAATACAGCCATTGGACCCCTAATACCACATGGGTGTTTGGACAATCTACAACAAATAAGTTATTTGTAACTATGTGGTTTCCCCTTACTAGACTCATATTAGGAACTATTTTGGTGCATGTGATGTGGTTGTTCTCCTTCTTTCCAGGAACCAAAACTGTAAATCCTCCAAATTCTTTAGTTGTTAATCCTCTTCTCACCACAAATTTTGCATGAATGAAGTTGTGGGAGGCCCCACCATCGATCAATTTAGTCATCTTTTTCCTTTGCATGGTGCCTTTGATCTGAAGAGTGTGATACCTTGGAACCCCTGTAAGAGAAGCAATAATTCCTTCTTGGGTCTCCTCCTGCACTACCCCCATTCATTGTGATTATCCCTAATCTAGCTCTAGTTCTAATTCTTCATCTTCTCTTTCAGAAAATACTTCAATATAGTGGGCCTTTCCCTTAGTACATTAATGCCCTAGTGCCCAAGGTTTATGATAAGAGAAGCATAGCCTCTTCCTTCTAAGGTATTTCCTTGTTTCATCATCTAAATTATTATTTCTTGACCACTCCTTTTGTTGTTGCCTGACTTCTTTTCCCTTTTGAGTAATAGTTGGCTTGGGTAAGAACCTGGGCTTTGGTAATGTATCCTGCATATCCCTTTCCCTGGTAATTGCATCTTGCAAGGTCATGGGTTTGTAGGCTCTAGCCCATCCACGCAAGGGCTCTAACAAGCCTTCTATGAACAATACGACTATCTGGACCATCGAAAGGTCTATGACCATCACTATCAATCTATGAAATTCAACGATATAGGCTTGGACACTTCTAGTTTGTCATAGTTGAATTATTAAAGTCTTTGAAATGCAGTTCAAGGTCCTTCCTGTCAAATATCTCTATCAACCATTGTGTAAAATTTATATAGGAAGTGATCTTTGTATGCCCTAGTGTGGACATTCCATGTTGCCACCATTTGTGTGCTTCTCCATCAATATGTAGAGAGGTGTACTTAATGGCATCCATCTCACCCATGGATTTAAGCTAGAAATATGTGTCCATATTATGTACCCATGATCTAGTTGAATATGTTTCTGATCCATCAAAATATGGAAGAGTTACCTTCTTGCATATTTCTATAGATCTTGGTTTGGTTAGAACCTTCCATATGCCGTTGAATTCTTTTGTTGTTTTCTCCTCATAAAATAATAATCATTTATGGACAAGGTTTCCTTTACTTCAGAAGGTAATGTTTGGTAATCCCTCATATATGTTGTAATCCTTCTTGCTATGGGTGAGAAGGATTCCTGCTCCTTGGAAGAATCATCCAAAAATGATGGCATAGTCACAGTCTGCTGCTATAAATGTATGGGCTATTTTGAGGGTTGGTATGCATATGTTTATGGTCACTCCCACTAGAATGTGAACCACCTTCTCCAATGTTTCCCTATTGGTAAGAATTTCTATGTTGAGTAGGGAACACTTTAATGAGTAGCTGCATGATTGTCTCTTCGGTTGCAGCAATATTGTCGAGGTCATCCCTAATCCTTGAATCTTTATAGTCTCCCATTATTTCTTCTTCATGCTCTTCTCATTCTTCAGGAACATCCTTTGGTTCTCCTTGGCATCACATCCCACAACTGACCAAGACTAAGGCTTTGATACCACTATAAAATACCTTAGACTAATAAATTAAAATTTCTCACACACCATTAGAACCCTTTAACATATATATATATATACACTATATATATATAATTATATATATATATATATATATATAATCTTAAGGGGGCTCAAGGACACTGAGTATCTAGGTAGATCAACCAGTGACCTCCCAATAAGTGAGGTACTTAGCAATAAGAACTTGACCAACTGATTTATCCCTTTAGGATATATATATAGCTCCCAATAAACGAGTTACTTAGCAACAGGAACTCGAGACTATATATTACAAAAATAATCATTTGAATGGGACAAGTTTACAGTAATTCTGGAGTGCATGTAAATGGCTAAAGCACACATGCCAATTGATATAATTATCACCCTTATGAAATCGAATGGCTTAATCACAATCATAAGTGTGGGAGATATAAAAAAAAAAACAAACAAACAAACAAATAATAATCACACCCACCATAAAACCATATTCTTGACTCCTTCGGGTGTTGATGCTAAATATTCCCATTAAAATTACGGGGGTAAATAAATAAAGGGATCTATATAACAACCTCCTTGCCTAACTCAAAAGTGGTCACCAGCAATCGCTTTCAAATTGTTCCATGTTGGGGTCCTTCACATTTCCATGAGACTGATGTGCCTACGTCCCTTCATGGTTGAATAGTTGGCCTATAAATAATGCTCACTCCTCAACTCCCAATTGTACACAAGAAGGAAAGGCTCGTCCACCTTAAAATTTCGGTGTTTGGAGGGCTATGGCTACACAGCTCCACGCACTAAAATATGGCCTGACGGCCTTAACAACAGATCAGTCTCTTGATGACCTCGATGACTACAGAGAGCAATGACCTCCAAATCAAAAACATGTGTGTGTTTCAGCCTTTACTTCGTTGTTAATCTTGGATCGAAGCATTGTAGTCTCTATCATTCAATACAACCAATTGGTACGACCACAGAACTCGTGCAATGAACAAATACTTTCAGCCTTCACAATGTTATGGCTCCTCGGTTTACATTTCATTGTTTGATCTCTTTGTTAATAAAATTGGCCATGCAGCCTTCCATCCACCCATCACTAATAGTCAATGAGCCTCGCACAAGAAATATAAAATATTCGGACTATCTTCTTCACTCCATAATGTGATGGGTCAACGCCTCGTCCAGAATGAGATATTTGCTTCATCTTGTCGCGACCCAATCCAGATGGGGTCGATTAATTCATCAATGCCTCTATAGTTTGATGACCTTTACGGCTTCCTCACTAATGGTTGGACCCAGGAAACCCCCTCAACAAATAAATCAAATAAGAATAGAACCAGCTAGGGTTATATCTAGTATCACCGAAATTGGGTTGTCGGCTAAGGTGAAATTTGCTTCCACAGAAGCTAGCAAGAGGATCTCGCTCCAGCCCCTGGCTGATTGAAAACTAACCTAAGCCTTCAATTGAAATGCAAACAAAAAATATCCAAATCCATGCCATGCTCTTGTTCCTCCTCCTCCTTTTAAAGCTTGATTTCCTAAAAAAACCCGTTGCCAATTACCATGGTGGATAATTTAGCTACGGTGAATATCATGTGCTCCCCTCTATTCAATTGAATATCTATATATATATATATATAAACAATTGGGGTCAATTGGTTGGGAATATTACAGTTGAATAATTAAAGGGATAGAAATGTAAAGCCTTGGAATTTTAATTCTAAAAAATATATTAACTATGATTTAAATTAAAGCACTTAAATGGGTGGCAAAAACTGTAATAAATATTGTAGATAGTTTGATTTCAGTTATAATAAATAGATAGATACAGGTTTATGAGTGATGTTAATGAGAATGGATTGTGATTTTATAGAAGGTGATTTTGCTTTACTAATGACAAGTTGTGAAAGACAAACAGAAAGTCCAAGTACTCTGATTCTCTAAAAGAAAATAAGGATGGGGGACAAAAACAAATTTTAAGGGCCACTTAAAACAAAGGGGATATGACCAAATGGTGTCCTAGGAAATGAATAACTATTAGTGGGAGGTTTTCTGCATTTTACGAGGTTGAGAGGGGTAAAGGTTGAGTGCATAAGTACATGACGAAAAAGGGAGGGAGACTTCTCAAGCTACGACAGCACAAGTAAATATGCTAAATTGAGATTGTATCTATGAATTCCACCATCTATCACTTGAAAATGAAATTTTCAGAACTAATAACACGCAAGCATGAGGAATTCTCTTCTATAAAATTAAAACCCAAGCTTGAGGGAGCCTTGATAGAGAGATTTTCCTTATCGATCAACTACGGATACATGGAACGTCCCTCATCAACCCGTGTTACCAACTAGTTGCAGGTTCATCCAATCCTTAATGCATGTGTTTTAGTAGTGGTGTAATTTGTTGTTTTGGATGTTTCATGTAATATATTTTGAATATATTGCTAAGAATGTTACTATCCTTTTAAGTATTTAGATAAAACTAAACATCTTGGAGGCTGCTCTGAATGGAATCATTAGGAATCGTTATAAGATAAGATTAGTGCTCCATCTATTATAGTAATATATATATAATATAATAGTATAGATTATATAATATATAATCTAGTATATATATATATTAATATAGTATTAATTGTCGCTAGCGTTAAAAAATTATGGATAAGTGCTAAATATCTCTAATCTACTATATAATCGTTAAATAATTGTTCACCGGAGTAATTCCATGGGAATGGTGGATGAGTAGGGTTAAGTAAAATGTACACTATCAAGAAAAATATTTACCTCTTACATAATAGGAAACACCCAGATAGACTTAAAGGGGAACTATTCAAGAGTCTATATAACCCTCTAAATCTCCCTTCACTACTTGTCGAGAAAGAATAACCTAGGCCTGGAACATTGCAAAGAGAAGGACTGCACATTCTCTTATTAAGGGAGAAGGTAAGAGGGCATCCTATACTATTATTTTCCATTACTTCGAGGAATTAGGTTCATTAGATTATTAATTAAGACACATTGTCATCTTAAAGGAAGCTCTTGACTATAGAGGAACAACAAGGGCGCAGGGATGTTGGAGTCCCTACCACAAACAAAGAAACCCATGCAACTAGAGAGGAGATGGGTAAACCTAATGCAAACGTGAAGTAGAAGATCAACCAACAAACGTATTAAGGAGAATTGATGTCAAAACTTCAACATAGGATAAACTGATTGTTATATCTCAAATTTCAGAACCAAGGGAACTAAACATAAGTGTAAATACATGACATCACCTATAGGAACCAAGAACCAAAATAAGCCTTTACGTACACCTAGTAATGGGTAAGTTACAACCCTGAACCTTGAGATTCTCATGAAAGGCGGATTACCTATGAGATATGTCATGTTGATTACCCAAACTTGGAAGTCATTTATAATTCCTCTATTTCTTAAAATATAGACTATTTCGCTAATGAAAACACTAGATCCAAAAATAGAGGGACCATTGGAAGAACGGAAGGACTTTGAAAATCAACTTCAAAGAATTGCGCCACGCAATCACTGACTCAAAACAAATCCCCCAAAAGGCACTCCTATTTTGAAGTTGTAGATACTAGTTACTTCTCCACCTTAGCCACAATGTTCTTTCTTTATTCCAAGTAATGGAATGATTTTGAAAATCAACTTCAAAGAATTGCGCCATGAAATCACTAACTCAAAATAAATCCCCCAAAAGGCACTCTTATTTTGAAGTTGCAGATACTAGTTACTTCTCCACCTTAGCCACAATGTTCTTTCTTTATTCCAAGTTTATATATATATATTTCAGCCACCTATGAGAAAAGAGTAAGTTCCAACTCCCACTATAATAAAAGATGCTTCTGAATGGTCAAAAATGGTTAGAGAATAACATGAAACTAAAGCACATCAAGATGAAGCATCAGTGTATCAACTAGAATAACCATAGGAAGAAATTCTTAATTCATTGAGTGGAATCGCCACTAGCATATGCAGCATCTTCAACAACGTCAACTTTGATAGGAGTTCAGGAAGCATCAACACCATCACAAAGCAATCAATCAACGTAATTTTTTATTTCTTAAATTGTTGGCACTAAAATTCTTGAAATTTTGGTTATAGTCTCCCTCTTCTTCGATAAGAAGGTTTTGAGTGTGGGAGAGATATTGGAGGGCCTATTTGACTAGTCAACTAGGCCAAGAAATCAATCATTATTATTTTCAGTGAACTAAATGAATAAGTCAACTATGTAATTGAGTTATTTGACTAACCAAGGTAGTTAAGAATTATTGTGACTACTTGCCAAATAAATCAAGGTATAAATAGAGGTGATCATGGAGGCATCAAGATATAGTGGTAACTGATCTAATATAATAAAAAACTACCTATTGTTTCCACCACTACTAATTGTCTTCTCTATCTCCTTCTATGTATGCATGCTTGTATATTGCTCTATATTGTTTTCTATACATTATAATGTGTATGTGTTCTATTGTAACTATCACACATTGTAATCCCTTAGATAATAACAACAACCAATAATGCATATTTGTCATATGTAATCAATATTCTTTCAAGATTCATATAGAAACCAAGGGAAACCCATTGAAATAAAACTAAGAGGGTTATTAGATACATCCATGGTACAAAATATTATTATCTTTTGTATATAAAAATAATAATTTTGTACTTATCAAATATTTAGATGTATATTTCGCTAGAACTATTAATGATTGTCATCAACATCAAGTTATTAAAGACACATTGAATCAGCACATGTTTCATGGAGTTGCAAGAAGCAACCTACACTTGTAAATTCTTTGGCAAGAGAATAATACATTTCAACAAGGGAAGTGGAATGTGAGATTGTATAGTTATGTAGAGTGTTATGAGATCTTGGAGTTATTCAAATAAAAGTTACTTATTTATCAATTGATAATCATTTAACCATGAAACTTGTTAGAAATATATATATATATATATATTCCCAAACAAAGTGTGTAGACACAAAGTATCATCACATTAAGGCACTCATCACAGAGGGAATTATCAAACCAAAGTATTATCTTTCTAAAAAGATTTCGAACATCTTTACAAACCCAGGATGAATAAAATTTACTAAGTTCAAAACTAAATTTGGTATTTGTTCACATGTAGTTTCATACCAAAGAGGGGATTTTTGGACTTCATGATTCTAAAATAATTCTAGACTTCGTTGTTTCTTAGGATTATTAAGTATAAGAATAAATATATTCTAGAATTATAATACATGGGCACTTGTCATATTTATGTGTTTATGTGATATGATGTCTATTAAATTTAACTTGGATGACAAGGATGTATAGCTTATTTAAACTCTCTTATGTGTGGTCCATTGAGTTTGTGCTTTCACATCAATAATTTAAATTTTTTTTTCCTTATTAATAAAATCATGTGTCTAAAGATACCTTAGATTTAACACAATGAATCCATAAGTCATCCTTCAAATAGTTTATGGTGTTTGACCTTCAAAATACTCGTAAATGCCTTTTATGGTGATACTTAAATGCAATATCATACTCAAAATTTTATTTTCATTTTTTTTACGACAAGTTTAAATGTTTTACCTTTTTAGGCACTCATCACTAGAATCTAATTTTGCAATTGTTGCTTAAATATTAATTAGACTCTAATTTTGCAATTGTTGGTAAAATGTTAATTTTTAATTTCTTAAGTTGTATATTTTAATGATAAATGGATGAAATGCCCTAAAAAAACTTCTATGTAGTCACATCATCCAATATCAACAACTAAAATTTACAATTCTATTGATATTTTTAAATTTATAACCAAATTTTGAGCAAAATTAGTAGGAAAAATTAAGGAAAAAAAGTAAAAAAATAAAACATTTAATCTAAACAATTTTCTTTCAAAATCCCCTTATTCTGATACCTTTGTAACCTTTATAATGTTTGCATTGAGAGTTTCTCTACAACCCAATATATGGTGAAACTCTTTCTTTTTTTGTTAATCTTGGTAGATCCTCCTTTTTCATTAATGAAAAGAAAATTAACACCACATAGAACTAGTTAGGTGGCCTCAACTTGCCTAGTGGAAAACCAAGTTTGTTGGCCACCTATCCGCATTATATGCCATCTAGTAGCAAAAAATTTTAAGTCTCTCTATCCAAGCAATATAAGTTTCAGTTTCTTGTCCACATGCATACTCTAAAGTCCTACATTCATATGTAACTACATAAACAAATTTAAAATCTAGCTGCATATATAAACAAAACTATCAATAAGTAAGCATTATAGTCATGTTGTTCAGCTGACATTGATTCAACCAGGGCTGGGTCTTTGGCATTCGATCCTAGCAGCTCTGTCTGAGACAGTATGCAAGTCAGATGCTTCTCAATTCGGCCGAGGCAGATATCTTGTTTATGCAGTTGGAACTGCACCTTTTGAAATTCCTGTTTGTAATTTGGCAGTCCCTAAACAGTAACTTCCATGCCCACTGAGATTTGTCCCATTGCCTTTCCCAACAGGCTTTTCATCAGCTAGTACAAGTAGAGGGTTTGTTTGTACTGGGTAATTCTCCCTCGCGTGTTTCGAGGTCCGGTATGAGGACCCTCCAATCCTCCAACTCCATTTCTGTCTCACACTCCTGCCTTTTCAAGTTTTCTTCCCATTCTTCTAAACATCACCTAACCTCTTCATTGGTTCCCTCCCGGTAGGCAGTTCTTGCTTCGTTGATTAGGTTCTCAACAGAATTTCTACCTCGCCAACTACCTAAAGAGCTGGGTTTAGTGTCAAGTTTGGCCTCTCGTGGCCACTTACCACGACCTTGAGTCTTTGTTGGTCGTGTCATGATCTCACCGACCCAGCCTCTTGTATTGCGTGGCAGTTTAGGTGATTTTCGAGATTTTTCCTGGCCAGGTCTGAAGGCTCCGTATTCTAGGGTAGGCTTACCACTCGGCAAACCTATTTTGTAGACAAGACATCCAATTGAGTAGTTGATTGTCATATTTTTACTACTTAATTCAATATTTCGATTGGTACAACTGTGTCGCTCCATCCCCCCAACTTCAACCATCCCCCTGTCGCTTGCAGTTGCATGCCCCCTTGGCCGCAAGCAGGATGCAGAAAGGCCCTGCCCTTGCACCGCTCATGAAGGTTTATGCTCCAATTGAAGCCCCCGCTTACCTTCTCTCTTTCATGCATTATCCCCCAGATCCCGAGTATAGTGGCCCGGCTGCCATCTAGCCACCAGCCATACCAATTTAGGTTGCATTTTCTTGCTAGCACGGTAAGCATCATGGTTGCTCAACCCAAGCGGTCAGTCATCCCCTAGCCCTGTAACACAACATTCGTCCCCCCTCCTTCCTATTCTGACATATCTAGTCTCTATTCCCTATCAGATTCCATGCCCGCAGCTTCTCACATCCGTCTTCCCAATCCCCTGGTCCTTGCATTCCCAGCCCTGGTTGTCCATAGCTAAGAGAAAAAATCTTCCTACCATTATGTGGGTGTACAGGCATACATTATCCCAGTACCCAACCCATCGAGCTTCTTCAGTGAAGCGATTGCATGCTCCTATGCTATTCTCCCTGCCCATTAACAGAATAATTCCTATACGGGATAGGAGAATCTCGAAACAGAGCGAAATTGTTAAGGTTCCCATTGAATTTTGAATGCAATTGTAGGCTATCGCAACCAACCCATGCCCCCGTCCCCAATTATCCCAACTCCCCATCCCCTTATTTCCTTGCATCTCCCGCAAACAAAACCAGAAACAGGGTAGATTGATCGCGGGAAAGAGGATGCAAAATACATACCTGGGTCCCTTTGCTTACAATCGATGGGTTCTCTGTCGCTCGTGGAGCGGGTTGGGGCAGTGGTTTTGTACCTCGTGGTATAGCACATTAACATTGTCTTAATGAGGTGATCTGTCGGCTGGCACCCTGATCGGGGGATGGTGAAACTCATTTGAAAAAATATGAATAATAGTAAATAAAAATCAATATAAGAATCAAGGAGATGTTATCTATGTAATGTTATGTTTAAAAATAATAAATTAATATAACATAAACAAATCAAAAATATAGTAATAACAATAAAAATTCAATATTGAACATAAATAAAATACTTTAATTCTCACCTTAATTGTATATCTAGAGAAATAAAGTAACTGAAAGTTAAAAAAAAATAAAAAATCTATAAATTGCTTATTACTTTTTATACGGAAAAATGTGTATTCTTTCACACTCCAATAAAAAAAAGTTATAATATGCATATTATGATTCAAGATGAGGGAATATGTGGTAAATATTCAATATCATACTTAATAAAAAAATTTTATTATATTTTTATTTTTCGTTAAAAAAACTATGTAATATTTCAATTTTAATTTAAAATTATATATATATTTAAAATATAAATAATTTTTTTTTTTTTAATATTTTAATAATAATAAAAAATTAAACAATTTATTTTTTAAATTCAAATCTACTTTTACACCATCACTTGGCTTTCATTTTACCACTCTTCATGAAACTATTTATCTTACCTACTCTTAGTAGGACATTTGTCTCCTTTCAATTTTGTGTCAGTCTACTCTTCATGAGACCATTGATGTTACCTACTCTTCATGGGACATTTATCTACTTTTAATTTTGTGTGTGTATTTCTAGGTTAATGAGATACATTTATCTACTTTCAATTATGTTTTTGTCTCTAGATTAATGGGCCATATCTCATTTTAATTTAAAAATTGACTATGCCTTATCATAGATCAACCTTCCAAATTTAATAATTTTGATTGAAGCTTGTCATGTTTAGGTCAATCTTCCATTACAGTACTCATTTCGTTGTATTTTATTTTTATTGCCAATTATTTGTAGTTAGGGCAACCTCGATCCATTGGTTCGCTACTTTGTCAACTCTTCACTAAAAAGAAAAAAAAATTACCCACCCATCGATCCAGTCTCTGAACTTTCATCTAATTTTGTTTTAACAACTCATCTCATCGATTTTTTTTAAATCTCATCTCATAGAGCACCATCAAATTTAAAATTTCTATAAAGCTAATCAAAATTAATAATTTCTTCCTTTATTTTCATATAGATGGTTCACAGTCGTTCTATACTTTCCAAGAAAGGTGGAGTTCTTGAAATACTTGTAGGAATTTCGGATACAGAGCATTGTTGACCTAAAAGTTGATTTGGATGCACTGTCAAGATGCCAAATTTTTTAAGGAGAAAATAATTGAACAAAGAAGGCCAAGGCAAAGGGTTATCCTTTATTAGTCCCTGTCGTGGCACAGTCAGGACTATAGTAATCGATTGACCAGCTTGGAACATTAATTCTAGCTTCTTTAAGTCTTGACTACCGCAAATAACCAAAGTATTTACCCTACCAATGTATGCAATCAATTTCGTCATGTTATTTTTCCTCTTCCTGAGGCAGAGGTAGGTTAAACCATATATTATAGTCATTTATTTCTTGTGCATTTTTTAGTTTAATGAAAGCTTTAAACTAATGTTAGCATTAGTTTGGATGACATTTCATGCGTAGGAATTAAAAGCATGTGACAAGGGCAAGTTTCCAGTTTATGTGACAAGCTTGCCTACACGTTTAAAACTTTGCCCCTACATGTTTACACAAGGTTGCCTACACATTTAAAACTTTGCCCCTACATGTTTACACAAGGTTGCCTACACATTTAAAACTTTTCCCCTACATGTTTACACATGACTCCTACACATTTAAAACTTTGCATGGGCGTACGCACTTGTCCACTTGCCCAACCACTATGTTGGCCCCTATTACTACTTGTCCTACACCTCTGCTGCCTGAGCTGCCCTCCATAAGCATCGTAGTTAGTTTGACGGGTGCTGATCAGATTTCTAAATCTGTTGATGCGGAAGAACAGATCAGTGATAGAACAAGTGCTATATTTCATTCAACTTGAATTACATACATATACATTGTTAGCATTCAGACTTCAAAGCTGGTTTTACTCTGAGCTCCTGGTTTTTTTCTATTCTGAGCTCCTGGCTTTTTTTTCATGGTGAACTCCTGGTTCTCTTTTTATGTTCTCTTTTTCATGGCCAGGCTGGTGGCTGGAAAAAATTCTCAAGCCACACAAAAGAGAGAGTGTTTCTTATCTCGAAGGGGATGAGGCGAGGGGAGCATTCAGCAGGAAGCGTCACGCTAGTCCTCCGTCTGCATCCTTCTCTCAATTCAATCAGCCCATCTACTCTCACATCAACCTTCCTTAGCTGTATTGAGCGATATGGGGCATCAGTGAGCCAAGCGGGAGTGAGGGAATGCCACACACATCGAGAACTTTCGACCTTAATATGAATTCCATCTCTATCACTTGGGGTACCGGAACGGCCTCGCATCTCCAGTACCTTATCAGTGAGATGTCAAAGGGAAGGACAATCCAACCCACCTGCTTTGCCGCCTGGTTCCATCAACAGCCATTTCTGGAGGAGCCACCTAGCATGTTCGACTACCTTATGGTAGGTTTTCCCATTCCTATACGATCCATCATTGTTATATACTTTACAGTGTCGCATCTCGCTAGACAAGTTCAATGGACACTTTCAGTGCTACCATAGTTTTCAGTGATATAATGGACACTTTCGGTGCTACCATAGTTTTCAGTGATATTATGCGAGTAAACAAACTTTGCGAAGAAAGAAAAAAACCCAAACTGGTCAAACCTGTTATGCGAGAACTGGGCAGTGGCTTTCGCTCACACCTTCCAAGCTTTCTTTTGTCTAGAATGTTGTTCACTGCAGCCTCCTAGCCTCTGCAAAAGTTCCCTTGCCCTCCGCAAATAAACTTGCTTATTGTGTGGAATATTGAACTATTGAACTTACGAATGTGTGCCTGCCTTGTCAATTTCAATGTATGAACGATATAAAATCTTCATATAGACCTTACATTTCGAGAGCCATCACTTTATGTTGCTTAACCAGTAGATGCTGCTTAACCAGTATATCCAGCAATAGCTTATCCACCACTACCTACACCAGCAACAGTAGAAGAGCTAGTAAGAGAACTAGCAGCAAGACCAGCATCGCAGCCATACCATACAAGACAACAATCCAAACCAAACAACCAACTATGTAATCAAGAATTGCTTCATGTTTCGGATTCACACTCATATACAAATTTTTAGTGAAGAACCGGCACTTGGTTCGCATGCAAGCCTCAAGAAGGCACATGGTGCATTTAATACATTAGCCTTCCTAAGAGTTTAGGAAAGTTTCTCAAATATATCTAATTTTTGTTTATGTGTTTTAGATGTCTGTTTATAAATTTTGGAGGACATAATTTTTCCTTATTGGACATATCAAGATGCGTTTAATAAATTACCCTTCCCAAGAGTTTGCATAAATATATTGAGCTTTCTATTTATTTTCAATAGAAAAAGACATGAAGACAAAAGGACAATCTAGGTAGAAAATTTTGGTCGATATGAGATAGGAAGGGGAAAACACATGAACAAGCAGAATGAGTAGAGCCCACATACAAAAGGACAATCAAGGTAGCAAGTTCTATCAAAACATATTATGTCGATATAAGATAGGAAGTGGAAAGGAAAAATTAATATAGTGATAAGTTACTTAGGACAATCAAGGTAGCAAGTTCTATCAAAACATATTATGTCGATATAAGATAGGAAGTGGAAAGGGGACAAGGGGAATGAGATATGAAAGTGCTTATCAAATAGGTTATTTTGATGATGGTAAGACCAGTTGCATGGAGTCTATTGGTGAAAGTTCCTTTGGCTCTGGTTGACCCCTCGTTACTACTTTTTCTGTAGCCACCCTTGCCCCAAGCCAGACCTTCAGCATTTATGGCATTTTGAGGAGAAGCACCAAGCCAGATCTTCAGCATTTCTGGCATTTGCAGGAGACACGTCAGTACTTTCTCTGCTAACTTCTACTTGGACCAGTCTCTCGCATTTCCCTTGGATTGATAATCTATATGGACCACACACATCCTAGCCTTACTTCGCCATTGGTATTGAGATGAGATTTTAGAGTTTAGGGTTATATGTTTTTATGTTTTTAGACCTAGTTGCAAGAACTTTTGTGTAACAATGGCAGTTGTAACAAACTTTTTTGTGGTATATTTTCACAAACACACTTTTTCATTTTTCATATGTCCATCTAGTATTGACATAATTTATTAAATATACTCACTACATTTTTTGTTTGAAGAATAAGTTGTATAGATGATAAGTCTTTTGAATAGAAACCTGGTAGCCTAGAATAATTCTTGTTAATTAATGGTCAACTTCATGGGATTCAGGGGAACTTCTGTTATTAGACTACCAAACAAGTTCATAAGAATATGATTGTCAGTTTGGATTACAGTGAAGCATTCAGCTCTCGTATTTCCCTTGGATTGATAATCTATATGGACCACACACATCCTAGCCTTACTTCTCCATTGGTATTGAGATGAGATTTTAGAGTTTAGGGTTATGTGCTTTTATGCTTTTAGAACTAGTTGCAAGAACTTTTGTGTAACAATCGCAGTTGTAACAAACTTTTTGTGGTATATTTTCACAAACACACTTTTTCGTTTTTCATCCGTCCATCTAGTATTGACATATTTTATTAAATATACTTACTTCGTTTTTTCCTTGAAGAATAAGTTGTATAGATGATAAGTCTTTTGAACAGAGACCTGGTAGCCTGGAATAATTCTTGTTAATTAATAGTCAACTTCAGGGGACTCAGGGGAACTTCTGTTATTAGACTACCAAACAGGTTCATAAGAATATGATTGTGAGTTTGGATTATAGTGAAGCATTCAGCTCTCACATTTCCCCTGGATTGATAATCTATATGGACCACACACATCCTAGCCTTACTTCGCCATTGCTATTGAGATGAGACTTTAGAGTTTAGGGTTGTGTTTTTATGCTTTTAGAACTAGTTGCAAGAACTTTTGTGTAACAATGGCAGTTGTAACAAACTTTTTTGTGGTATATTTTCACGAACACACTTTTTCATTTTTCATGCATCCATATAGTATTGACATATTTTATTAAATATACTCACTTCGTTTTTTGCTTGAAGAATAAGTTGTATAGATGATAAGTCTTTTGAACAGAAACCTGGTAGCCTAGAATAATTCTTGTTAATTAATGGTCAACTTCAAGGGATTCAGGGGAACTTCTGTTATTAGACTACCAAAGCGGTTCATAAGAATATACAAATCATATACTGTTTTGCAGGCAACACTATTCTCTCCCGTTTTTGGAAAAATGTTCAAAGCCTTGTGGTTATGCTACACAATGGTGGTACCAACATTTTTCATGGTGGCAATATCATGCTACTCTGCAATGGGGCAACTAGAAATGTATTCAACAACTTTTCCCTTATTGGAGAGCCTCTCTTGTTCCTAATTAGATGCTCTTCACAACCAATGTTTGCATTCTCTTCCAATTATTTGCAATTGCTTTGGTATATAACATTCTATCTATTATTAAAGAATTTAGACTTCTGTGATCCATAATCTTGTTTGTGAGAATAATTTCGGCAAAATCACATAAAGAATCATTTGTCGACGCGTTTCAAACCAACCAGTGTGGTTCATCGTCAGGACAAGTTGAAGATCCAATCTGAGCTATCAGTTAAATAGGGACAGCAGGCCATTCCAACAGCTAAATTTTTCTGAGTAACGGTTAAAGGACCTCTAACGGCTAGGTTTGACCAGGCCCAAGGGGAGGGACCCAAATTTATTTAATTATTTTATTTATCAATGAATTTCTTATTATTATAATTATTATATACATATAAATATTATTTATATTATATTGTTTATTAATATTAATATTATTAATATTAATATTATTATAATCATTATATTCTCAATTTATTTACCAATATATATTATATATAATAATTATATATATAATTATATATATATATATATATTAATATATATAATATATATATATATATAATATATATATAGATATAATTAATATTTCTATTTATTAACCATTATATATATTAATATTATTAATAAATATTATTTATTTAAATTATTAGAATAATATCATGGTAAAACAATATTATTATATACTATCATTTAATTATTTAAAGGTGATATTTTAGATCTAGAACTTAATTAAATTTTATTTTTTTTATTTATATCTTTATTAATAATAATAGATAATATATCAATCTTACATAATCATTAAATTAATCTATTAAATCTGGTAAAATATATTATTTAATAATATATATTTACATAATAATATATCAATATTTACCAATATATTAATTATATAAAATTTAAATAAATATGATGGTAAATATTATTATTCTATAACTATTATTTTATTATTATTCTATCTATTAATTTACACTTTCATTCAAAATTCAATGAGAAACCCATGTTTTAAGTATATTTGCATTTCACATTTGAAGTTTTGGAGGGGAAATAGGGAGGTGCAAGCAATGGAAGGTTTTCTCCACATAATCTCATATCATAATTATTGTTACGCTTAGTATAAGCGTTTCTACTATGGTTGTAACGATGCCACCATTTTTGGCAAACATAGGAGGTTGATCATGGGATGGATCCTCTTATGCTATACTCACTGGGGTTGCTAATATCCATTGCCAACCATCCATGTCAGTTGAGGTTTCAGGTAAGGAGATTTCTGCTCTCCTTCATTGTGCCTAGGTTGTAGTGATGAGCTCATTTGACCTAAAACTGGAATGTGCAAGCCCATTATCATGACCCACATTGGACGCCCTTATGACAAGAAGACAAAAAATATCACTACACTCCAGGATGAATCTGTGGATTTTGTTGTTGCCTATTTGCAACGGAAGCTCCACATCAAATTTGCAGTTCCCTACTTCAGGACAATGGAGAAAAATGGAATTCTGGATATTGACACCTCCATCAACTGGCTGATCCATGACCTTAAGAGTTGGAAGCTTGGTGGAATCTACATGCCAAATGCTCGGTGGTTTGCAATGATTTCTTTAGCATGATTACTATTTTTTCGGTTCTCCCAACTCAATTTCCTTTCCCCTATATGAAATAAATTATTAAATTCATGGTTGTGATAATCTGGCCTAGTCATTTATTGAAAAAGTTTTTTGTCACTAGCACAGTCCTAACTAAACTGATGTCTGATATGTAACTTGATGTTACAAAACTCAAGGCTGCATGTATCAGAGCCTCACTTAGTTAGGCCTGTGCTAGTGTCCATTTTTGTTTTAGCCAATGTATGTTTAGATTCCATGTACTGTTATGCATTCCAGGCAGCAGAATGTACCTGGATTATCTGGGTGTAATGAACTGTAAGGTGATCTAAACTTGATTATGTCTGGTCATAGGAAGACAAATTCTTTAAAAGTTTGGGACTTGTGATCTACGACCCAAAGCCTTTATGAACAAACACCTGAGACCTCAATTACTTACATTGTTTTGACATGTAGGTTTTGTCACCCTTCTATTAAAAAATATAACGAGGTTGGTAGCATTGACCAGCTACCTAGACTTAATGATTGAATACAGACATCTCTTTATAATTTACAAGTTGAATACATCTTCCTGAAAGTGAATTAAGAATGTGCAATTCTTTGCCCTTAAATGAAACATGGTAATGAATACAGTAGTAAAGCTTTATAGAATTGTCTTTCAGATTCATGCTATAGCTAATGTGTATCTTTGTGTGCATATACTTGAGCTTCCAAATGTTCAGGAGAATTAGACCTAGTTTTAGTTGGATTTCTTCTAGTGTCCATTTTCAATGTGCCCAGCCCACTACTTTTATTCAATGTGTTGTTTACTCCTATGACTGGCGTTCTGGGTTTTACTAATAGCTGGTCTCCTGAAAACAAATTCTTCAAAAATTCAGAGCTTGACTTAGTTGGGCCTGTGCTAGTGTCCATTTTTGTTTTAGCCAATGTATGTTTAGATTCCATGTATTGTTATACATGCCACGCAGCAGAATGTACCTAGCTTATCTGGGTGTAATGAACTGTAAGGTGATCTGAACTTGCTTATGTCTGATCACGGGAAGACAAAATATTTAAAAATCTAGGACTTGTGATCTAGGACCCAAGGCCTTTATGAACAGACACCTGAGACCTCAATTACTTACATTGATTTGACATCTAGGTTTTGTCTACCCTTGTATTAAAAAATATAACGAGGTTGGTAGCATTGACCAACTACCTAGACTTAATGATTGAATATAGGAATCTCTTTATAATTTACAAGTTGAATACATCTTCCTGAAAGTGAATTAAGAATGGGCAATTATTTGCCCTTACATGAAACATGGTAATGAAGACAGGAGTAAAGCTCTATAGAATTGTCTTTCAGATTCATGCTATAGCTACTGTGTATCTATGTGTGCATATACTTGAGCTTCCAAATGTCCAGGAGAATTAGACCTAGTCTTAGTTGGATTTCTTCTAGTGTCCATTTTCAATTTGCCCAGTCCATTATTTTTATTCAATGCGTTGTTTACTCATATGACTATTGTTCTGGGTTTTACTAATAGCTGGTCTCCTGAAAACAAATTCTTCAAAAATCTAGGGCATATGATGTACCTTGGAGGAATAGGAACCTGGGGACCTTGAAACTTATAATGAGTGGACCTCTATGTTTCATCTAGCTCTATTAAGCAAACCAATGTGTCTGGTATCAAAGATCAGCTAAATATGATTGAATGTAGCCATTTCCTTTATAACTTCTGAAGCCAAATATCTCTTGCTGATAATAATTTTAGCTCTTCCATAAAACATGAGAGGAAGACAAAGGATCAACTAAATATGATTGAATATAGTCATTTCCTTTATAACTTATGTAGCCAACCATCTTTTCTTGATAATAGTTTTAGCTCTTCCATGAAACAGAGGGAGGAAGACAAAGGAGAGAAGCTTAACAAATTTGTGATTCAACTCTTTGCCCTAGTTGATATATATGTTAATGATGCATTTGGCTCATAGCAGCCTCATGGTTCCACATACCATATTGCGAAATACCTTTCCTCATATGCAGGACTATGTACAGTATGGTAGTATGTGATGGTGCAACCCTTAATCTTGTGTTTATTGTGCCTAGGTTGTAGTGATGATCTCATTTGACCTTAAACTGGAATGTGGAGGCCTATTATCATGACCCACATTGGACGCCCTTATGACAAGAAGACAAAAACTATCACTACACTCCAGGATGAATATGTGGATGTTATTGTTGCCTATTTGCAACGGAAGCTCCACATAAAATTTTCAGTTCCCTGCTTCAATACAATGGAGAAAAATGGAATTCTATATATTGACACCTCCATCAACTGGCTAATCCATCACCTTAAGAGTCGAAAGATTGGTGGAATCTACATGCCAAATACCCAGTGGTTTGCAGTGAGTTCTTTAGCATGATTACTGTTTTTTTGGTTCTCCCAACTCAATTTCCTTTCCCCTATATGAAGTAAATTATTTATTTCATGGTTGTGATAATATGGTAATGAAGACAGGAGTAAAGCTCTATAGAATTGTCTTTCAGATTCATGCTATAACTAATGTGTATCTGTTTCTACATATACTTGAGCTTCCAAATGTATAGGAGCATTAGACCTAGTCATTTCCTTTATAACTTTTGTAGCCAATCATCTTTTCTTGATAATAGTTTTAGCTCTTCCATGAAATAGGGGGAGGAAGACAAAGGAGAGAAGCTTAACAAATTTGTAATTCAGCTATCTGCCCTAGTTTTTATGTAAGTTGGCATAACATTATTATGTAAGTTTTTGATCCTCACAACTTTTTTTACTATTCTTTAAATGCAGGTTTTGATCCAGAGCCTCAATTCCTTAATGAAATACAAGTTCTGATATTTTTTGGCTCACTGCCTTACTTTGACAATGATGATCTAGATCTGGCTTTGCCTCACTGCCTTGCTTTGGCAGACTGACTTTGGCTTTGGCTCACTCACTGACTTTGGCGTTTATTATACAGTTGGGTTGTCTGACACTTAAAGCCTTTCACAGCAAAAGGCAGGGACTAGCTGCGATGCAGCCTCCCTTGTTTAATTGGGATTTGGCTACAAATTCTCATGGTCTGGCTGAGTAAAGCCTACTAGCTCCCTCTCACATGTTAGTGGGAATGATCCAATATTTTATAAATCACTCAGTATGGGTGGTTGTACTGCTCCACGCGGAGGCAAGAGGGGACTCAATTTCACAAGTTACAAAAAGCCATGGATTTAATAAAGATGCTGGGTGAAATGGTGTACTACTTGGGTAGAACCAATGAAAATGCAGTAAAACAGGCAGGGTAAAATGGATAAGACATGAAAAAGAGAGTAGTCTATGGAGCTCGCAAATTTTTTTGGAAAATAGTGAAAATTTTGTTTGGTTTTTTTTTTTTTTTTTTTTTAGGGGGGGGGGGGGTGGGGGGGGAATTTAAATTATAGTTATTAAATTTTAGATTTTAGGTCAGTAATATTTTTTGATAGTGTTAAATCTATTTCCAACATTAAACAATTAAAACATTTTTATAATCAAAATTTAAAAAAAAAATTACAAATTTTAACAAAAAATAAATAAAAATAAAAAAACTCCAAATCAATTTATAACATCAATAAATAAATCCACCCTCAATTTGTAACCTCAATAAACAACGCCACCCAACAAGATCGTGAAAAATTGATGGAATTAATAAAATAGCAAGAATCTGCATCACCTGCAGTGTTAAAGGATGAAGTTCAAAAGTATTTCAGGAAAAGTCTTGGGAGAAGAAAGTGGATCCCTTGATGTACTGTATGGTCCACTTCTATATGCCATCAATGGGGCTACCAAAGATAATTAAATTACCAATGATATCAAGGATATGGAGGAATTCAAAAGGGCTATCGAACGACCTCAAAGATCCATCTAATGCCTAGAACAAATTGTTCAACATGGAATCCATCTAATGCCTAGAGTGAACTGTTCAACGTGGAATGAGCGTGAATAAGTGGTGAATCTAAGAATATTTTGTTACAAGAAGGAAAAAATAACATTTTTCAATTACATAAAAAGATTATTACAAATTCAATATGTTCTAAAAGAAAAATCTCAGATAACATATGATTGTGTTAAGATATTGGGCGTACAGGTCCCTCAAAAAAAGCAGTGCATAAGGCCAATATTAGCAAGCTCTTAGTTAAAATACTGAAAAACCCAAAAAACTTAGTGCATAAGGCCAATATTAACAAGTTCTCAGTTAAAAGACTGAAAAATCCAAATAGACCAGGCATGCATGCCTTCAACCCCCTCGAAAGGGACATCAAAACGAAACCCAAGAATGGGCAAACAACTATTCAAGGTTGATCAACAATAACCCCCACAGTAAGGGGAAAGGAAACTAGGCCTACAGAAATAAATCTCTCAAGAGGCGCAAACATCCTAGAAGCAAGAAATAAACCCAAGATTGAGAAGCAATAAAACAGGGCCGCAAGGGTCACATCAACCAAAAGGCAAACTGGAAATAAAAGAAATGAATTGAATTTAACCAGTAGCTCACAGGTGAGCAAGCTGCACCTGGAGGCTGCACAAACTGGAGTGTACACTCTCGCTCAATTAATCAAAGATGATTCAATAAATACATCACAACAGAATAGGGAGGTGGGAACAAAATCCTACAACCTAGGAACTAATCATAACTTAAGGAGTTACGTTACAACCATGTAACCATTTTTCCATTAATAAAATATAATATTAATTATTTTCAATTGTCCCCCTTAATGGAGAAAGAATTATCATGAAGTCCTAACATCCCCCTAAACAATTCAAAATTCACTTTCCCAAGAGGCTTTGTAAAAGTATCAGCCACATTGTCATATGTTTTACAGTATTCAATAAAAATTTCTTTTGACTAGACCTTTTGTCTAACAAAGTGAAACTGAGTATCTATGTGTATCATGTTCTTATGAAACACTAGGTTGTTTTCCAACTTAATGGAACTCTGGTTGTCACGTTTGATGACGGTCACTTCTTTCTGCTCTTGTCCTGCATCATGGAGAAGCCTCCTCAACTAGATAGCTTCACATGATGTTGCGCATACTGCTTGATACTCAGCTTCAGCTGAAGATAAATACACAATACTCTGCTTTCCACTGCTCCATGCTATGACCCCAGATCCAACACTAAATGCATAACCCGTGATAGATCATCGATCATCCAGGTTACCTGCCCAATCAAAGTCTGAAAAACCTGCTAAAGTAACATCAGATGTATCAGTGTATAAAATACCATAATCACAAGTACCATGAAGATACCTCAGTACACTTTTTGCTGCCACCAAATGATTTTCAAACAGGTTTAGACATGAACTGGCTCAGCAGAGTAACAGAGTGTGCTAAGTCTAGTCTAGTTGTAGTTAGATATATCAGACTACCAACTAGCTACATGTACAAAGTAGCATCCACCTCCTTAGAGCCATTTTCTCTAGACAATTTCAGGTTCTACTATAAGGGTAATGATGGTGTCTTACATTGTTCCATTCTGAAATTTTTGAACAGCCCTCTGACATACTTCCCTTGAGTAAAGAAATTCTACCCAGAGTCTCTCCACACTTCCAGACCTAGACAGTAATGTAAACTTCCGAGGTCTTTCATTTCAAAAACCTGTGACATCTGCAATTTGATTTCTTTTATTAATGCATCTGCATTACCTGTTATAATCATGTCATCCACATACAAGGAAATCAAAATTATTTTCCCTTGTTCATCATACATGGTATATAGATTTGGATCATTCTTACTCCTATAAAAACCATGTTGTAAGAAAAATGAATCAATCTTCTCGTACGAAGACCTAGGTGCATGTTTTAAACCATAAAGGGCCTTTTTCAATCTACAAACTAAATGCTCATGCCCTTGTTTAACAAACCCTTCAGGCTACATTACATAAACCTCTTCCTTTAAATCACCATTTAAAAATCCAAACTTAACATCTAACTGGTGTAGCGTCCACTGAGGTTTTGTAGTTATTGCAATTAACATTCTAATAATATTCAATTTGGCTACATGAGAAAAGGTTTCTTCATAGTCAATTCCATCTTTCACTTTGTTACCAATCTAGCTTTAAACTTTTCTATACTCCCATTGGCATTAAATTTAGGTTTGTAAAGCCACTTGCAACCTATGGGTATTTTTCCTTCAGGAAATTCAACTAGTTCCCAAGTATTATTTCTAATAATAGATTCTAATTCTTCATTCATTGCCACCCTCCACTCATGAGATTGACTAGCTTCTTCATAATTTGTGGGCTCTATAACATTTAAAATGTTTGACATTAAAGCATACTCTTTCAATCTGGTTGGTATTTGATTCTGCCTACCTGATCTTCTCGATAAGGGATTCTCCTCAAATATGTCCTCCTTAGACCTTAGTGAGTTTGACTTACTGATTACATCACCTGCTTCTTCTTCTTTCTGTTGTTGTTGTTATTGTTGATGTTGCATCTGATTGTTCTCACCACTTTATTCCATCAACAATGGAATGTGCCACTCTTCAAGGTTGTTCTCCTTATTTCCTTCCTCAACCTACTCATGAAATACCACATCTCGACTTGCAAAAACTTTATGAGTCAAAGGATTAAACAACTTATAAGCTTTAAACTTAGTGCAGTATCCTACAAAGATGCATTTCATGGCCTTAGGGTCAAAATTATTCCTATCATCCTTGGGAATATGGGCAAAGGATTTTGACCCAAAAACTCTTAAATGATTCACTACAGGCTTATATCCATAAAATGCTTCAAAAGGAGTTTTAAAGTTAAGAAATTTAGTTGGACTCTTGTTTTTCAAGTATACTGTAGTGTTGATGGCTTCAGCCCAAAAACCATTAGATAGACCCTTACCTTGAAGCATACTTCATGCGCACTCCACAAGGGTTATGTTCTTTCGTTCAACAACTCCATTCTACTGCGGAGTGTGAGGTACTATGAACTGTTGAATAGTCCCATGATTCCTGCAAAATTTCATGAACTCTGCCAACTTGTATTCTCCCCCTTGATCAGAGCGGAGAATCTTAATGAATGTCCCTATATGCTTCTCCACCATATTCTTAAATTCTTTAAAGCATTGAAATGTCTGGCTTTTTCTGATAAATTATACCCATGAGAATCTAGTACAATCATCAGTAAAGAGTAAAAGATAATATGCACCACCTAGCGACCTAGTCTACATAGGTCCGCATATATCTGTATGCACAAACTCCAGAATATCTCTTTTCTTCCTGTAAGCATTAAAAGGAAACTCTTCCCTATGCATTTTCCCTAATGCACATCCATCACAATCTAAATGAACACTCTGAAAAGCAGGAAGTCCATCAACCATACCTTTTCTTTGTAGCATCATGAGATCTTGTAGGTTAAGATGACCAAATATCTAATGCCAAAGATTCTTGGTTGTCAATCATGTTGAAGCTAGAGCTTGGTGTGGCATGCTCTTGAGTTTCAACCTATACATGCCTCCCACATGCACTCCTGATGCAATTGGTTCCTTCTTGATGTCCTTTATGACACAGTATGTTCTAAAGAATTCGACTCACAAGGCCTGATCTTCCATCATTGAGACAGAGATCAAGTTCTTCTTCATCCTGGGTACATACATCACATTTTTAATATATTTGATATTACCATCAAGAAACATCACCGAAACATCACCGTACCCCTTAATCTAATAACCTTTGTCGTCACCTAGATATATGTTAGCTCCACAAGTAGTTTCTTCAATATTTTCAAACCAATGCCTATTACCTGTCATATGTGATGGCGCGCCTGAGTCTATGAAACATGTTTCAGCCTCATCCTCCTCAAGAGGTAAAAGAGAATAATCAACTATAAATAATCGAAGATCATGACTGTGACCTTCATCGACAAAGCGCCCTGTGTGTTTTCTCTATTTATTTCTAGCCTCATTTGTCTATCTTTAAAAAAACTTAGCTAAATGAGAGGTTTTCCCACAGTAGAAACATTTAATGTCAGATTTGTTACCACTGTTACTTGGAGACATACCTCTAAATGGTATCTTCTGAAAAACGCCACCTCCTTTTTGTCCCTGTGGTTGTTTCCATTTGTATGTCTTCTCCTTCGCCATCAAAGCAAGATTGACACTCTGTGGTCTCAAATTATGCCACTACTCTTCTTCCTGTATCAGGATTCCTGTTAGCTCTTCAAATGTAGAGACTTTCTCCCTTGCAAACAAGCCCATGATGAACATCTGGTATTCATTCGTCATCCTGTTCAATGTAATTTTGAAAAGATTGTAATTAGAAACCTTCTTCCCTATGTCACCCAATCTTTCCTCCAGGTCCTTGACCCGTGCAATGAATCGAACAGCAGATTCATTCTCCTCCATCCTCATGGAAAACAACTTGCCTTTGATCGACAAGACATGATTGGTGTTTTGTGTTTGTTAAAGGTTCTTGAGTGTAGTCCATATCTCACTAGATGATTTACAGTCTCTGATATATGGGATAATGTTGTCTTTAGCAAAAATCTTCAATAATACTTTTGCCTTATTCTCCATTTTATCCCAATCTTGTATTAGTGTTGTCGTACCACCTACCAAAATGGTGAACTTCTGCTCATCGTCGCTGACGATCAACCATGCACTCAACCCCTCAAGAAACGTTTGTACCTTGAATTTCCAATTGGTATAGTTGGTCCCATCGAGTTTGTTAATCTCGTTGAGATAAGCTTTTGTGAAATTGTTCATTTTCAACTAATCAGATTACAATTCCCCCGATCTTCAGTCGATTCTAACCAAGTGAACAATTACAAGCTACAGTCAAAAAAATAATCTCAACACATACCAAAACCTTTGAATTGATGATCTGAATTTGAAACTACTTGTAAATGCTTTACAAGGTATTAAATTCAGTAACATACATGTTTAAAATATGTACATGTCTTTCAGTTAAAAACAAATGAAAATTTCAGCTATTCATGACCCATTTAAGTATAGTAGAATTATTTCATTTTATTGTTTAACACACTAAAACGAATTTGTTCTGCAAAATAACTCAACCACAGATGCAAAAGAAGTTGATAAAGCAGTTCACCCCTCCTGGGCTACATCTGCTGGGTCCAAGGCTCCCAAATGGGCATGTCCTCATTTTGATTAAAAGCTCAAAATGATTGTACATCTGAATACTCAAAATCAAAAAAAAATTCGTCCAAAAAGGACTTTCCTAGCCAAAGTTATGGCTCATTGAAGATTTCCTCCAATTTGGCCTAGAATCACTCCAGCTAACTGTAGTGGAAGTTCAGTTAGCTCCGCCAATTATGGCAGGACCACCCAAATTTGGCAGTCCACCAAAAAAACCCGCCAAACAAACCACGTGTTTAACTGACCGTTGTTAATGCATGTGAACGTTTTATCGCTCGGCGATTATGCATTGAATAGCGTGCAAAACAGGTAGTTGGAACTGTTTGTTAACCCATGCTTAGTGGGATATGTGACCACGTGTTTATAACCGTTGACCATTAACTGTTCTGCTGGCGGTTTAAGCATGGCGCCCAGTTCTCTGCCCTTGGTTACCTGTAAAGGGCATTGGCCCTTAGGGGCTGGCCCGCTTTGGGCCCTGCCCCACATATGTTTAAAATTATTAAGATATTCCTTCTGCCATAATAACAACAAATGCTTCAATGGCCTAACGGTAAGGCGTGGGTGTGTTAGACCAGAGGTCATGGGATCGAACCTCATCGCAACCAAAATTTTAAACAATGCACATACCCTTGCTGACGTCACCATGAGCCAAGTGGTGGTGTCCAGGCTTGCCACATGGCAACTTGCCATTTTCTTCCCAAAACAAAATATTCCAAAGAATATTCTATTTTAAATTTTTTTGAAAAACATTCAAAATTTCAATGTTATTGGGCATTTCTTCTTTTTGGCATAACTTTCTCATACGGCGACCATTTTCCGAACCGTTCACGGCGCCGGAATTAGGAAGACAAGCTCTATCGATTAATTCAAGTTCAAACTAGTTCTGAACACTTTCATATTTGCCCATTTTATGACACTTGGTCCTGAGCTCTTGATCACACCTCCCAAATGAGAGGGCTTTTGGTCCCCAAAAGCTTACTGAATCTCTGAACTGAACTGTGCAGCACTTGAGGAACAAAAATATCCTCTTCCGTTCAGCCAAAAGAGCATACTGATGCCAAAATGTCCTGCCTTGCCAACTGTCGTCATGGCAAATGTCGCTGCATAAACCAAGTACTCGTTGAATCCCGACCAAGTTCTTTCGCTAGACAAATCTAAAATTGCAGAAACCAGCAATGATGCTTGCTGATATATGAGCTGAAATCTTCCTCTGAACATGTGGGCTTGCCAACTGTCACGATGCACATCCATGGCACCTCCGCTCCAAAAGACGAGTTGCCTCCCAAATGAGAAGGCTTTTACAAAGATGAAACACTTCATCATTTCTCCTTTTTACAATCTTGGAGATCAAATTAACTTTTTCCAACTCAATATTACATTACATGCATGGTTAAAAACAAAGTAATCAACCCTTCAAGTTAATCACACATACATGTTTAAAATACAAGGAAATTGTCATGATCCCTATGCTCATGCATATCATTCTCATGCATGCAGTTTATCCTTCAACTTTCTCTTAAGTAAAATCATAAGTACAATATCCTCGATCACATGTACATGTACTTTCAAAGTTGAAATGAATATAACTTTCGCTGCGATAGAGTGAGTCTCATACTCAACTTTTCCATCCTACAACTTGCATTCCCTTAACAAAGAAATGCATTCAATCAAAAGACATGCAACTTTAATTGGATAAGAATTCGAACCATTTCTTACCAATCCATTTCAAAGGCGCTTCCTTTAACTACACATCGATATCAGCATGTGTATCATCCTTACACATATCAATGATGGAAACTTCCTTCCCATTCTTGCCATACTCTTTCTCCAATTTCTTCAACTTTCATGGAAGCATTGTTGGATTCAGAGTCCAACACCTTTCAGCAGTATGTCCATGCTTATGGAAATAAGTGAAACACATGTTCATCTTCTTGACAGCATGATTTGAATTGTTCAATGGAACTTTGGCTTCTTGCCTCCTTTCCTTCAAAAGTTTCCTGTATGTTGCCATTCTTTTCCAACATCTAGAAACACTATGGTTAACCAAACCACAAAAAGAACATGCAATTCTTTTCCAATGCTTGTGTGGAAATTTACCATGCTTCACATGATCAAAGGAAATATGATTGAAATCAGATTTATACCTTTCTCTTTCACCTTCATTACCTTCATAAGGAGGTGAACCGAAAGAAGAAGAAGCTCCCTTTGGAACACTATCAATCCCGTCAATGGTTTTAGAGCTTTCACAATTCTCTTGTTCAAGTGCATTCTTATGCACACCTTCTTCTTGCAAGGTATGTTTCAAACTATTGCATTCCTCAAGGATACAACCTTTACAACCTTGAGATAAAGAACTTGAAATGAAACTCCTTCTAGGAATTGTTTCAATTTCCTTCATGGCTGCTTTGGAACTTTCTCCATAAGATTGTCCAGAGCCAAGACCCAAATACTTAGGCCTTACCTCAACCATTATTGGCTCAACTATACCCTGTGCATGTTTGCCCAATCCTTTTCCTTCATATCCCATTTTGGACATCAACTTGGACCCTATGCCTCTGGTATGTTTCTCAAAAGAACCAACATAAACATTCTTATAAGAATTTGAAGACAAACTAGAATTGTTTACCTCTTCTTCAAGCTGATACTTGGCTAAGGCTTATTTGGCAACAAGGAGTTGTGTCTCCAACTCATGCATCCTTTCCAGATTCATGTTTGCAATATGAAGTTGGC